>JAJGRX010000927.1:0-121216 GCA_025461125.1 Carex kokanica
GTGTAATTAGGACCGTTAGATCTTGATCGATTAGTGAATCTTGAATAAAGTAAATTATGAAAAAAAAAAGTTAAACGTGACCTAATGTGACAAATGTGACCAGTCACGTTTGGACACGTTGTGTGGCCACGGCGTTACTAACGTATTGTGACCATTCACGTGCCATGACCATCCTTCCAAATTTGGTCATGGCACGTATAAATTTGACTTGGTGACGACACGAACGTAACCAAATCCACGGCATGACTAGTCATGGCAGGGTGCACATTTAGAATCGGATTGCGTTTTTTTCTTTCTTTCTTTCTTTTACGCAAATTAGTTTGGGCCGAATTTCTTTTCCGTGCATTTTCTTACGTACTAGACCATGAATTAAATTCAAAGATAGACCATATTTCCGTCAAGAGATGAATACAAGTATAAAATACCAATGGATCTAAAAATAATTTCGAATCCAAAAAATAGAAAAGCGACTATATATCCTGAGTTCCTCACCATCTTTAGATCCGCCACTGATCCGGTCACAAAATTGAATTTTTTACAACTTTAGATCATTCACTGCGTTCTTCTTGAGGACAATTAGTACGAAATGTCACGTGATTTACTTCTCTGTATGACAATTAGTACGCAGCAATTATGGTTTTGTTTTTAGTATTGGACCACGCGCATTATTTCCTAATTATCTTATAGCGTGATACAGTGGTATAAGTGGTAAAAAATGTACATCTCAAAATACAAGTGGGGAATCGATCGGTGATCGGGTGGCTATATATATTGGTCCTGAGCCCACAAGTCCGATCGAGTCGGACAGCTGGAGTACGTGTGTATCTTATGCGGTTAGAATGAGTCTCAGTCGAATCAAATTTTATACGAACCTGTCTTAAATTCACGGAATCCTTTTCAAATACGTACGGTATTTTACTGGATTTGAATTCAAACTGTTGTACTTGTAGATGTATGCAGCACCTGTTTTTTTCAACATATCTAAAAAAAAGAAAAAAAGAAAGAGCAAACCGCCCTAACATGGGGCGGTTCGCGGTTAGGTTCTTTATAACAAAAAAATTCAATGCAGAGAGTAGATTTGCTATTTTTTTTTAGAGTATTAATAAAAATTTCGGGGTTGGAGGTCGAGCCTCTCAACTATTTAATATACACAAAGAATTCTTCTCATCCGAATTTCAAACATGTGACTTTCCCACATGAAGAGCATTGCCTCATAATCTACGAGTTTTATTGGCTTGAACTGATACGTAACTTGTTACTAATTAATAATGATAAATTTGATTATTATTTAGTTCTTCTATAGATTCTAATATGAATCTCATTTTATGATACAGTTGTTTGAACTTTGAAAACAAAAATATTAATCCATATATAGCACATACATATTCACGCTATGCATAATACCATAACCCCACTCCTAATTTTTAGATAAAGAAGAGAACAATAATACCAATTACTTTATCTTTGTTAAAGAAATAGATTAGCAATCAAAATAAATTGTCACTGTCAAACATTTAGGAAAAAAACCAATCAAATAAATTTCTTACAATAAGAAATCAAATTATAGACATTTCTTAATTTAAATAGACTCTAAATCAGACGTCAACAAAATTAATTTACTAATTTTTCAAGTCCGTTACGAATGGCCATTCAGTTGTCAGTTCTCACCAATATCAAGTTCCTTCACTTGAATTTATTGTACCCATAACTGTCCAGTAAGTTATATGAAATGAAATTACTATAATAAGGAGTAGAGTGGATGAGAAAAATGCATATCCTCATTATAATATACTTCCACAAAAATGTTAATATTCATCAAGATGGAAACAAATTAGCAATTTTTTTTAAGAGCAAGTGCCTTGTTTTGGTGTCATCGAACACCATTCCTGTCCTATGCAAGTTCGGTAATTTGAGTTTGCATATACACACTTAAAATTATTATTAAAGTTTGTTATCTTAGAAGTATATATGGAGATCATTCATGGAAAGATCTTGTATATATAATAAAGCTCAATTTTTATAGGCTAATTATTTCTTTCTCCTGTCTCCTATCTCCCATTCATCCCCCAAACTCATTAACCATTTAACTATCTCTTTAAACGATCAAACTGTCAAATCGCTCTCTTCCACCCAGTTCAATCTCTCTTTCTAAGAAAAAGAAAAATTAGTCTCAGTTAGCAAGCTGAAGCACGACTCCATCTCTTTCATCGCCTTCAAATTGAATTCTTATAATCTTTTCTCACCTAATCAAATTTCATCGAGTCCTGTGCTGAATTTGTCTTCTTTGCTATCAAATATTTGAGAGGGCCAGAAGTGATGAGCCGATCGAAAGTTCTTCTTTTTCATCTTTTTTAAATTTCGTCGTTATACTTGGTAAAATAAGAATTCAACAATTTATTTTTGCGTCTATGATTTCTATTCACACGTTCATGAAGTGAAATTGAGGGTTTCCAAAGAAATGTCACTTTTTTTCTTGTTGTTCTTTTTATGAACTGGTTTTCTATATAATTTACAGTGTTGTAAATAACAGTATGCCGTTGTCGAACAGATAGGGTACCGCTAAGCAATTAATTAGAAATAATTTATTATAATCGGAAATAATTAGCCAATTAGTTGGAAAAATCCGTGACGGTTAATTGATCACCGCCAACGACTAATCGGTCTCAACGAACGTTTTTTACAGCACTGATAATTTATATGAACTGATTATAAGACAAGGTATTAATTGTTGTAATTCTTGATATCATGCACTATCATTTGGAAAAAAAATTAAAAGTTAATATAATCTGTTAGGTACAAACACTTGATACATGAACTATTCACACTTGCATGACGAGATATGAATACTTGCAATACTTGATATTAATACTTTCAAACATCATTTAAAGCCACAAGGAAAAAAATATTATAGAATCTGTTAGATACATATACTGCATGCATTAACTATCTTTAAAGTCTTTAAAGATTGAGAACCAAGCGGTCACCATAATAAAAAGGAAAAATTAGCCATAAACACTCTAACTCTAAAAAGGAAAAATTACCCCTCAAAATTATTATTTTCTGCACATGTCTGTTATTTTTTCTTTATGCACCTCTTAATTGTTTAGATTTGTGTCTGAACCTATCAGCTACCTGTTACCATTCAATATCCTCCGAGATTTTTTATATATAAGCAAAATAAATAAATAAAATATTAAAAATAAGAAATGGGTCAGGGAAATTTGAAAAATGGGAAGGCCGGTAGGCACCATGGCATACTCCAACCCATCAGAAAAACAGAAGAAGAAAAAAAAAAAAAAAAAAAAGGGATGCCTGGGCTCTGGCCAACCCAGAAAAAAGAAAAAAAAAATGAAACGGGCCGCCATGGCCCATGCCAGCCCAAAAAATATTCAATTTATTTTTATGCTATGTTCAGTGAGCAGTCCAATAATTTTGATCAGATTCAAAATTCAATTTAGAGAAAATGACTACATGGATTTTTGTGTTCTTTATATCAAAATAAAGGTATTGAAGTCTAGTTTCCAGATAATATAATTGCTCTATATAAAAATATTACAGATTGTAACATTTTTAGCGATTAATTGACAGAGGTCAGAAATCAGAAAAGCTGAAATTCCAATGAGCAGTCCTATAATTTTGACCAGATTCAAAATTCAATTTAGAGAACATGGCTAAATGGATTTTTGTGTTCTTCATATTAAAGTAAAGGTATGAAAGTCTAGTTTTCAAATAATTTAATTTCTCTATACAAAAATATTACAGATTTGTACAGTTTTACAATTAATTGACAGAGGTCAGAAATCAGAAAAACTGAAATTCCAGTGAGCAGTCCTATAATTTTGACCAAATTCAAAATTCAATTTTGAGAACATGACTACATGGATTTTTGTGTTCTTTATATTAAAATAAAGGTATGAAAGTCTAGTTTTCAGATAATATAATTTCTCTATACAAAATATTACTGATTGGTACAGTTTTAGCGATTAATTGACAGAGGTCAAAATTATTGGACTGCTCACTGAAATTTCAGCTTTTCTGATTTCTGACCTCTGTCAATTAATCGCTAAAACTGTACCAATCTGTAATATTTTTGTATAGAGAAATTATATTATCTGGAAACTAGACCTTCATACATTTATTTTCATATAAAGAACACAAAAATCCATGTAGCCATGTTCTCTAAAATGAATTTTGAATCTGGTCAAAATTATAGGACTGCTCACTGGAATTTTAGCTTTTCTGATTTCTGACCTCTGTCATTAATCGCTGAAACTGTACCAATCTTAATATGTTTGTATAGATAAATTATATTATCTGGAAACTAGACTTTCATACCTTTATTTTGATATAAATAACGCAAAAATCCATGTAGCCATTTTCTCTAAATTGAATTTTGAATCTGGTCAAAATTATTGGACTGCTCACTGAACATAGCATAAAAAAAAAATTGGTTTTTTTTTGGGCTGGCATGGGCCATGGCGGCCCGTTTATTTTTATTTTTCTTTTTTCTGGGTTGGCCAGATCCATGGCGTCCCTTTTTTTTTTTTTTTTTTTCTTCTGTTTTTCTGATGGGTTGGAGTATGCCATGGCGCCTACTGGCCTTCTCATTTTTCAAATTCCCCTGACCCATTTCTTATTTTTAATATTTATTTATTTATTTTCTTATATATAAAAATTTCGGCAATATCCTTATGAAATGTCAGAGCATTTCCGGGGTCAAATCCACTTTGAATTAGATAAATGTATTGCTCCTGAAGTATGAATTCGTAATATTGCCCAATAGATGTATCCGTTGTGGATTGGAGATTGGAAAGAATAAATAAAATGGCTGTAATTTTTGTTGATTGGGTCGAATTCCAGCCTTAGCTATGTCAGATATGCATATGAGGTACGGTAACTTTATATGCTGACATGATGATGTACGGTACAATTGTAGGTGGATGCTTTACTTGAATATTCTTGACATACGTGTGATTTGTGCAGGATGAGAATCCAATTCATGTCTTGTTGGAGGAGAATTTTACAAACTGCTCATCCTATCAAAAGATAAAACAAAATACCTCCTCACTAATTTTTTTGACAAAATACTCTTGTAGGCCCCAAACTTCCCTTCCTTCCCTCTCCCCCCTCTCTCCACGTTAATCTCTCCCCTTCTCTCTCCACATTAATTACTCTTAACAGTTTGCTAATTTAATTTATAAGTTGCAATTTCAAGCCGTACTTTTAGTGATGATACATGAAATTTAAATTGTGATTCTTAACAAGATGAAGATTTTTAAAAAGTTAATTTATTATTGAATATGTGGTGTATAATTCTCCTTATATATGCATACGTTTTGTACTGCAGAAAATATGCATGGGATGTACTATACATGACAACATGACCTGAGAATTCTGTGGTTTTGAAGGATTTTCCCATGAAACAAAAATCAATGGAAATAACAATAAAGTCTAACATCATACAAAAGTCTGCAATTTCACAAAACTAGAGATAATGTACATTTTGTCATTGCATTTGTTTTAAATGTTTTTTTACTTATAAAATTATATGATTATGCAGGTGCCCAAAGTTGAGACCTCATCTATGTTGACAATTGAAGTATGCTAAATATTTACCTAACGTGAGATTTTTTTGATCGTTTAGAGTTTATTAATTACTACTTGATTTTTTAAGAAAAAAAGTACATGATCAGTATATTTTTTTCTTAGTATGAGTACCTCACTTAATTGTTTTTAGTATGTGATGTGATAAATTTTTTATAATTGTGGAAGCCACATTATAATATATTTTACTTAATAAACTATCTTTAGAATGTCTATATTAAAAAGATTCATATGTTAATTCAAAATATTTTACAGAATAAATTAGTACTATTACAACGATTGTTAAAAGGATTAATATGTTAAATATATTTTACAGAATAAATTTTATAATGGAGCCTTCTTCATTTGACGTTTTTCAAATTAGAAAGCAAAATAGAGTAATTAATATGGAGAGAGAAGGGGAGAGAGTAACGTGGAAAGAGAGAGTGGGAGAGGAATCAGCCGCTGCCAAGACTTTCAAAAAAAAAAAGAGTGGGAGAGGAAAGAAAGGGAAGTTTGGGGGCCCACAAGGATATTTTATCAAGAAATTTAGTGAGGAGGTATTTTGTTTGATTTTTTCTAGAGAATAGGCAGTTTGTAAAATTCCCCCTTGTTGGAATCAGGAAAAGATGTGCCAATATTTTCTAAATTGAAGCACTTGGATATATGACCATTTGCATAAACGAGCATAATTTTGAAGCTGTCACAAGAATGCTCTATAATTGTCCTGTTTTGGGATCACTAAAACTTGTTCATGAGGAGCATAACCTTTTTATTTAAATTATTTTTGGTTAATCTGGTTCTCAATTTTATTATTTAGTATTTTATGTGTTATTCTCATTTTTTGTTCTTTTTAGTTTCTGCAAGAAAGTTTTGAATAATTCCTGCATTATGTCAAACCATTAGACAATAAAAAAAAACAACAACCAGAGTACATGTTTGGTTTTAGAATTATATTTTTAATCATAATTGATCCTCTCTGCGCTATTGAAAGTTTGTTGCTCACGAGTCTTTAAATTAACTGAAGATTCAGAAATCTATCTTTTGCAGTACTTTGCGTCTTTGCCGTTGTAAGCCAGTCCTAGATCATGGTATTTTTTTTCTAAATTAGTCCTAGATCAGAGTCTTTTTTTTATTAAATTAGTCGTACTTATATAGCGCCATTTTTATTTACATGGCCGAAAAGAGTAGGGAACTTGCCCTTTTTTTTATTTAAGAATTTGCATCTTGAAGACTTCTGAATGATATGTAATTTTGAAATATATTAATGGTTCAAATGTTACAAACTTGAAATTAAATTGTTAATCTAAAATTAACACAATATACTAATCTTTGCTAGGTAATATACTTGCAGAATTAACCTTTCTTTTCTTTTTGTAAGCCAACTTTTTTTACAATAATAAATTTTTTTTCTCTTATTTTACTTCTAGACAAAATTTTATTGATAGAAGAATTGTTCCAACATGTTTCAATTTTAATGTCATAACTTGAGAATGATTGAAATTAAATATTTATATGATGATTTGTTTTTAGTAAATGTTTTAATATATTGTTCTAATAAATTATAAACTGTTAAGATCATAGTTGGCTGAATACAAAATATTTTGTTATTTTAATAATTGGTACAATGTTATTTTGGCTTCCTCAAATGGCATATAATTTATTTCAATAACTTTTTTTTTTACAATATATTTACCTGTCAATCGATATAGTTGCGAGTTTAATGTTAAGAAAAGAAAAATTGAAAACTAATATAAAATCTCAAGAAATGAGTAATTCATGAAAAAGCCGCTAATTCATGTATAATTTACCACATCTTTCATACTTTTACTATTTCAGTAGGTACATTGATTCCCCACCACTAGCACAGCAATTTAACATGCCCCGCACTTGAATTTTCACGAGGACTGTTTTTACATTTACATTCTTCATAATTAATCAAAGTTAGGTTTTGATAGCAGTCCAAAACTAAATGATGTGAAAACACCTTTTGGGACCAATTAAGATCACGCTTATACTTGCCAAATACATAACTTTTGTGTTGTTAGTCGGCCTGTATTAAATGAATGGGCTTTCAAAGGGCCCATATAACTAGGCCCGACCAATACAATCTCAACTATCTAATTAGATGGATACACCACACACAGTTATTTGGTCATGTTTTCATTATTACATGTTTAAAATAAAAATATTGTAGTGAAGAAAACTATATATAGATTCTAACTTAAGGGTGAAGACAGAGTGAATTCGGAGCAGATAATGCTATATTAAATTTGTATCCGTCTTTCAATGAGTAGATACTTATGAATACGGATAGTAAACATATGGCAAAGTTTAAAATCAAATCCGGCTTAAATTAACATATACAGATACAGATCCTAACTTAAGGGTGTAGACAGAATGAATTCGCATATACAGATACATATACGGATATGGAACGAATAATTCACAAATACAAATACAAACAGATAATTAACTCTCGGATAATTAAGTCATGAACTCTAAGATACAAATATTAAATAAGAAAATTAAGAAAAAAACTAACCAGAAATAAAAATAACTAAATGGAGGTGTTTACAATGGAGAAGAGAATAAAAAAAAAGGCATAGCCACAGCGCCAGCGAATGGAAAGAATTTGGGACATTTATATATGAATCTCGGTCCGCAGAGTTGAAATCTTAAGGTTTCAAATAGAATCGCATATGTAAAATTATCCGTTTCATTTATCTGTATTTAAATTTGGAACGGATTTTGTACAAATATTACCAAATCTGTATTCATTGCCTATCATGAATTTAGTAACAAGTACTAAGTAAATAAGAAACCTCAACCACAAATATGATCAATAACAGAAACCTCCCCATAATAAAAAGCTGCAGTTAATTCCTTCAATATAAACTTTGTGATAAATTACATCATGTTCCTGTATTATGAACTTTTTGTTTTAGAAAAAACACAGATTATTTAATGTTACAACCAAATATTCAAAACCAGGATAACAAAACCATATCTATAATGTTACAGAAATTAAGTAAATCACACCAACCCAATCCAATCCAAATCGATGCAATATTTAAGAGTACGGTACAATTAAAAAAAATGAAAACTGCAAACAATAGAAAATTAAAACTTGCAACCATGACAATTATGAAAAGTTGAACAATTCAGGACCAACAAACTGAAAAAAAAAAAAAAAAAAACTTACAATCAATGAGACTCGAAATCTAACCGTTCGTCTTTACTCAGAGAGGGGATATGTGTGATTATGTGATGTCCTCTACTTGCATTCTTTCATGTAGTCTCTCTTTATTGTTATTCGGGCCTGCTCAACAGAATCCATGCAATAATTAAGAATATAACAATTAGAAGAAAATAATAGCAATGTGCTGACAATCGGAAAAAAAGCCTTGCAGCCACACAAATATAAACAACAAATCAAGACATGAAACTAATTTAAAGAAATTCTTACATCAATGAATGGCACGAGGTTTGCCATTATCCCTATGCTGCACACACAGATGGGATATTCTCAATTTTGTAATGATCTTCTCCTTGCATACGTTCCTTCAGCTTAGATGAAAGGTCATATACTAATAGCTCTTTAAGGGTCGGCACATTTTGTAGCTCGGGAAGTGCTTGCAGCTTATGACAGAGAGAAATTTTGAGGTGACTAAGGATGGGCATATCTCCCTCTTTTATGTACCAATGATGTAGATTCGGCAGCATTTCAATCTCCAGTTTTTCAAGTTTAGGTAACCCTCTGGTTGAACAGATCAGCTCTGTTCCAACATATGAGTTCGTGTGTAACTGAAGTATTCTCAGGCTCTGTAGCCTCTAAAATATGGGCATTGGATTTTCCCGGAGCAAAGAAAATACAAGCCTCAATTTGGTGAGGTTTGTTGGGAACATCTCAACATTTGGAACACATATAGGTCCTCCCAACTCTCCACGGAGATATAGACTTTGTATCTTCTCATGACAAGGTAAGTCGCTTGTACTGCCAAATGGTACAACAAACCCATCTTGACAGTTCGTTACAATCCTGAGGGAGACCAACTGCTTTGTCCTTATCAGAACACCTTTGAGAGTTTCCCATTCTTCTAGAAAATTAATAGTCCTTGACTTATCATACAACCAATAGTAGTGAACCCCAAATGTACGCAAGTTGATACAACCTCCTAAATAAGGAACTTCTGTGTGGCCCACACTTTTTAATGTTTGTAGATTAGTAAGGTGATCCCATTTTAATGGGCAAATTTTTTCTAAAGGCTGGGTACCATATACATGTCTTAGAGTTGGGATTACAACATCATTTGTAGTTTTTAGTGTTCCCCATAAATCTATAGTTGATTCTGTGATAAGCCGTAATAATATCTATTGAAACCGGGGGTTTGTTATGAAAATTAAGCCAAGTTTTGATTAAATTAGGTTTAATTAGGTTAGAAATGTCCAAAAGTTCAAGTTACTGCCCTAGTTATGTTTATTTTACAGGTAATCAAGTGTTTGGAGCTTAACGGAGCAAAACGGGCGATTTGTGGCAAGTCAGCACATAGCCAGGAGAATCTGTCACTTTAATTGCGGACCGCAAGACATCTATTGCGGGCCGCAACATTATCAAACAGAGAGCAACTCAGACCACAGAATTTCGCAGACCTCTTGCGGCCCGCAAGGACTTTTATTGCGGCCCGCAGAGAAGTATCCAGAGAGTCAGATCCTGCGCGAGAAGTAACCGCCTTCACCCATTGCGGCCCGTAAGGATGTTATTGCGGCCCGCAATAAGGCGGTTTCAGAGCCCGAATTTGCTATTTTTAGAGATTTTGTTTTAGATTTTGCCAGAGTATATATAGGAAAGTTGTAGAACAGAACAGTTACGTTTTTTTAGAGTTAATTTCTGATTTTAAGAAGAGAGACAAAGGAAGAGAAAAGGAGAGAGAAGAAGGGAGAAGTAAAGATCACGATTCAACCGGTTTTATTATTTTCTCTCTTTGGAACTCTTTTATTCTTTTTATTTTGATTTGTGCTTTAGCCATGACTGGCTAAGGAATATTCTAGGGTTAATTAGGGCTGTACTTGAAACTTTTGTTATGATTTAGTTGGTTTAATCTTTATTTTCTTGTTCTTTATTATGATCTGTTCTTTATTTTAATTGATTGTGAAGACTTAATCGAAATCACATGAAACCTTAGGATTTAGTATTTGCAATTGAGAAATTGAATATTGAGTCCCGACCATAAAGAATAGGGTATTTGATAGGCTAAGTACCGAGAGGTGACGCTTGTCTTATACGGGCTTTACCTAATAGTTTAGACAAACTGTACCAAGTACCGAGAGGTGAATTATGGTTTTCTAGATTAATTAGGACAGTAAGAACTTAATGACTTTAGATTAGCATAGCCAAGTACCGAGAGGTGACGTTTATTCTAATTTGAAGATGGTATTAATATAGAAATATCACTTTGTACCTACAACCCTAAACTGTACCTTCATAATTAAAAGAACAAATTTAGTAAACCAATTAGTCATAACATTAGTGGATAGGAACCCTAAGAAACCCTAATCTCGCATCTTTGTTAAAAATCAGAATTTGCTTTAAGACTTTAGTTTAATTTAGTTTAATCGAAACCAAATCAACCACTCAAACAAACAAAAACTTTTTTATTTCTTTTACTAAATTGAATTGCTAGGTTAGAAAATATATTCCGACTTGTCCCTGTGGAGACGATCCCTAAATACTACTTGACTAGGTTGTACACTTGCAACTGAATTGAGTATAAATTAGGATTTATTACTTGTACTGCAGAAATCACATCAAGTTTTTGGCGCCGTTGCCGGGGACAACGGAGAATATTATTTCAGACCTAAGTAATTTAGTTAGTAATTGTTTTTAATTTTCTTTTGCTTTCTTTTCTCTCTCACTCGTGCAGGTTGAAATCTGGCAGAAGAACCTCCAACCCCGGAAGCCACAGATTTGGTTGAGTGGTTTTCTAGGAGAGGATCAACTCATATTTTCTACGAGAGACGGAACAAACACCCAACAAGAGGACCTTTCCTGAGTGTAAATCCGCGCCGGTTAGACATGTCGGCCGGGAATGAAAATGCTCGTTTGGAAAACCTTCAAAGGGAACGGGATGAGATGGCCAATGAACTTCAACGATTGCGAGCAGCCGCCGCTGATAGACAAAACATCGAAGCGGCTGATGCCAATCGCCCCTTGAGAGACTTTACAGCACCTAGGGCTGAGGAAATCCACCTTGGGTATACGGCACCCACCATCAATGCTGAAGAATACCAGATTCCGCCAGCATGGGTTAGCATGGTGCAGCGCCATCTGTTCCATGGTCTACCCCACGAAGATGCAACACAGCATTTAGCCAATTTTGAAGAAATCTGCAGCACAATCAAGGTACAAACTGTTTCTCCTGAAAATCTTAAGGTTATGGCCTTCACTTTTTCTCTTGCAGATAAGGCTAAAAGTTGGATAAGGAGCCAAAGACCCGAGAACATGAACACTTGGCCTAAGGTGGCAAATGCTTTTCTCAACAAATTTTTCCCGCCATCCAAAACAAACTCCTTGCGCCATCAAATCCACAATTTCCGACAAAGGGGAGAAGAAACCATGAGCGAGGCATGGGAGAGGTTTCAAGAACTGCAAAGATGCTGTCCCCACCATGGTATCGAAGGGTGGAATTTGTTGCAAATCTTCTACAACAGCCTTCTACCACAGGACAAGGGGATGCTAGACGCAGCTGCTGGAGGTAGTCTCATGAATAAAGGGGCTATTGATGGATACAAGCTGGTGGATGACATGGCTCTCAACCAAAGCCAATGGCACAACCCTAGGGAGACACCGGTCATCCTGCAGCGAGGAATGAAGGAGGTAAATTCGAATCCAAATTTTGCTGCAGAAATTGCCGCTTTGAATCGCAAAATTGATCAAATGAGCGTGAACTCGGTAAGCAATCCTTCTCCTCTTCCTTGTTCAATTTGTGGTGGTACCGATCATCTAGCAATTAACTGTGGTGTAAGTAATGAGGTTAGTTATGAGGAAGTGAATGCAATCAACCAAGGCAATTTCAAACCAAATAACAATCCTTACTCCAATACTTACAACCCCGGTTGGAGAAATCACCCAAACTTTTCGTGGAGACAAAATGACCAACCAGCCCAAGGAAATCAAAACAACCAAGGTAACTCAAACTTTAATAGACCAAATCAAGGTTATGGTAACCAAGGGTATGGTTCGAATGCACAACCAAAGTCCAATCTCGAATTGATGATGGAGACTTTCATGACAAGTCAAAATCAAAAGTTTGATGAACTGACCAAAAAGGTAGACATGTTGGCAACTCAAAACAAATTACTTGAAAACCAAGTTGCACAACAAGCTACACAATTCTCTCGCCAACCGGGCACCCTTCCGCCAAAACCCGAGAACAATCCCAAGGATGTCAAGGCGGTTAGGCACATGCTTCGCAGCGGTACGCAATATGAGGATCCACCCGTACCAAAGGATGACTTTGTACAACCGCAAGGTGAAGAGACACGAAGCAATGATGAGCACATCTCCACACATGAGGATTTCGCCTCAAAGGAAACTACACCAATTGCACCAAGCGACCATGCGGAACCAGCAAAGCAATCTCATGATGAGCAGCCAAAGGTAAGTGCACAGGTACCTCTCTACATCCCTCCTCACAAATACGCTCCTTTTCCTGGTAGACTTAAGAATGAGAAAACTGACAAACAATTTGCCAAATTCCTTGAACTGTTGAAACAATTGAATGTGAACCTACCATTGACTGAGGTAATGACCCAAATGCCGGTTTACACCAAATTTTTCAAAGACATTCTTTCAAACAGGCGTAAACTTGAAGAAGTCCAAATGGTATCCCTAGACACAAATGGTAGTGCAATGGTAATGAATGAATTGCCCAAAAAGTTGGATGATCCGGGTAAATTTTCCATACCATGTTCTATAGGAAATGTCCAATTCAAACGTGCACTTTGTGATCTAGGAGCAAGTGTGAGTCTTATGCCTAAGTCGGTATATGATAGGTTGGGCGTTGGGGAACTTAAGCCAACTAGAATATCCCTTCAATTGGCAGACCAATCGGTTAAGTTACCTTTAGGGGTGGTGGAGGACTTGCCAATTCAAATTGGAAAGTTCTTTGTACCAATTGATTTTGTTGTGGTAGACATGGATGAGGACACTCATACACCACTCTTGTTAGGTCGACCATTTCTCAATACAGCAAAAGCCGTGATCTATGTCCATGATGGAATTATCACAATGAACATTGGTGAAGAAAAATTGACATTCGATATCAAAAGATCCATGAGATATCCATCTAATGATCAAAGTGTTTTTAGTGTTGAGATACTTGACAGGTTGATAGTTGAAGAGCTCACAAACAACATGGAGAAGGGCTCATTTGAGTATTGGATGGACCAGGAGTGCGAAAAACTTGACACAACGAGTTCTGTAGAGCTTATTGCGGCCCGCAGCAACATCTATTGCGGCCCGCAACATCTTCAACCAGAGAGGGATGAAAATCGCATAGCCATTGCGGTCCGCAATGAAACCTATTGCGGCCCGCAACATCTTCAGTCAGAGAAGCTGAACCAAACAGAGCTCATTGCGGCCCGCAATGAACCTCTTGCGGCCCGCAACAAACCTTTCCAGATTGACGAAGAACCTATTCTAAGCCCGATTTTTCAAGTCTCAACCGCCGAGACCCTTCCTAACTTTGCCGAAACCACAGATGATGCACCCAAGGTTGAACTAAAGCCATTGCCCTCGACCTTACGATACGAATACCTTGGCCCAAACCAAACCTATCCCGTTATTGTCAATGCATCTCTAAACCAAGACCAAACCTCACAACTTCTGCAAACATTGAGGATGCACCGAAAGGCCATTGGATACACACTAGACGATCTCAAAGGAATCAACCCTTCTATTTGCATGCACCGGATCTTGATGGAAGAAGGACACAAACCAACCATTGAAAGCCAACGGAGATTGAACCCGAACTTAAGCGAAGTCGTGCGCAAAGAGATACACAAGCTACTTGACGCCGGCATCATCTACCCTATCTCCGATAGCAAATGGGTGAGCCCAATCCATGTGGTGCCAAAGAAGGGAGGGACAACAGTGATAGAAGGGAAGGATGGCGAGCCAATTGCAACACGACTTGTGACGGGATGGCGCATGTGCATCGACTATCGAAAGCTCAATACCGGCACGCGCAAGGATCATTTTCCTCTCCCGTTCATAGATCAATTGCTTGAACGGCTAGCTAAGCACTCTTTCTTTTGTTACTTAGATGGGTATAGTGGTTTCTTTCAAATACCAATACATCCTGATGACCAAGAAAAGACCACTTTTACTTGTCCATATGGTACCTTTGCATATCGTAGGATGCCCTTTGGGTTATGCAATGCACCGGCCACTTTTCAAAGGGCAATGATGGGTATATTTTCAGACCTGATTGAGAAATCCATGGAAGTCTTTATGGATGACTTTTCGGTCTATGGTACAACCTTTAATGATTGCTTGACCAACCTGTCCAAAGTTTTGCAAAGATGTGAAGAGGTTAGCCTTGTTTTGAATTGGGAAAAATGCCATTTTATGGTTCAAGAGGGTGTTGTCTTGGGCCACGTTGTTTCTGAAAAAGGGTTAGAGGTTGATCGAGCCAAAGTTGAGGTGATTGAAAAGTTGCCTCCACCAATCAATGTGAAAGGTGTTAGAAGCATTTTAGGGCATGCCGGTTTTTATCGAAGGTTCATTAAAGATTTTTCTAAAATTGCCAAACCTTTGACCAATTTATTGCTTAAAGATGCCCCGTTTGATTTTAATGAGGATTGTCTAGATGCTTTTCATAGGTTGAAAGAAGCTTTGATTTCAGCGCCTATCTTGCAACCCCCGAATTGGAACGAGCCATTTGAGATAATGTGCGATGCAAGTGACTATGCAGTTGGAGCGGTATTGGGGCAGCGAGTCGACAAGAAGCCGTATGCAATCTACTACGCAAGCAAAGTGCTAGATGAGGCCCAAGTCAACTACACCACAACTGAAAAGGAGTTACTAGCGGTGGTCTTTGCCATCAACAAGTTTCGCCCTTATTTGGTGGGTTCTAAAGTCATTGTCTACACGGATCATGCGGCAGTCCGTTACCTCCTTACCAAGAAAGATGCAAAACCGCGCCTCATCCGATGGATCCTCTTGCTCCAAGAGTTTGACCTTGAGATAAGGGACAAGAAGGGCACCGAAAACCTAGTAGCCGATCACCTTTCACGCATTGTGGCTGAACCTTCAAACCAAGACTTGCCAATAGATGACTCTTTTGCCGATGAGCAGCTCTACCAAGTGAGTACGGCCGAATACCCGTGGTTCGCTGATATTGCTAATTTTCTTGCATGCGGCTCTCTACCACCCAACCTCACATACCAATCCCGAAAGAAATTCTTTGCGGATGCCAAGCATTATTTTTGGGATGATCCTTACCTTTTCAAGCTTGGTGTTGATGGGATCCACAGACGCTGCATTCCACAAGATGAAGTACAATCGATTCTCTACCACTGCCATTCATCGCCTTACGGAGGACATGCTTCAACCAACAAAACTGCCGCCAAAGTCCTACAGGCCGGTTTCTTTTGGCCAACCCTTTTTAAGGATACAAGGATGTTTGTTATCTCTTGCGACAAGTGCCAAAGGATGGGTAACATAACCAAGCGACATGAGATGCCTCAGCAAAGCATTCTAGAAGTTGAATTATTCGATGTATGGGGCATTGATTTTATGGGACCCTTTCCGAGCTCATGCAACAACAAGTACATCCTTGTAGTGGTGGATTATGTCTCAAAGTGGGTAGAAGCGATACCAAGCCCCGAAGCCGATTCAAAGACTGTCAAACGCCTTTTCCAAAAGGTGATTTTTCCAAGGTTCGGTGTTCCAAGGGTGGTAATTAGTGATGGAGGCTCTCATTTCATCAACCGATCTTTTGCAAGTCTCATGGAGAAGTATGGTGTAAATCACAAAGTCGCAACTCCGTACCATCCGCAAACAAGTGGTCAAGTTGAAGTCTCAAACCGCGAGATCAAGCACATTCTCCAAACCGCTGTTGGCTTGAACCGAAAAGACTGGAGTTTGAGACTAGATGATGCACTTTGGGCATACCGCACGGCCTACAAAACACCAATTGGCATGACTCCTTTCAAGCTTGTCTATGGCAAGCCATGTCATTTGCCGGTTGAATTGGAGCATAAGGCGTTTTGGGCTATCAAGTCTATTAACTTCGACATGTTTCAAGCTGGCCAAAAGCGCATCCTCGACTTGCATGAACTTGAGGAGATCCGTCTGAGCGCGTATGAGAATGCCAAAATTTACAAGGAGAAGACGAAGAAATGGCATGACAAGCACATAATTCGAAGGGAGTTTAAAATTGGTGATTATGTTTTATTGTTCAATTCACGTTTTAAGCTCTTTGCAGGTAAACTCAAGTCCAAGTGGAGTGGCCCGTTTCAGGTGCAACGTGTGTTTGACCATGGGGCGATAGAAATTTGGAGCGAGCGAACTGGAGCATTCAAAGTGAATGGGCAGAGACTGAAGGTGTACAATCACGGAGAACCGGTTGAAGGGAAGACAAGCATCTCCCTTACCGATGCACAAACGAACTAGAAGAGGAGAATGGTCAAGCTCGAGACGCTAAACGAGCGCTTCTTGGGAGGCAACCCAAGCAATTTACCTTCTTGCACATTTAAATTTCGTACTTTAGAATTAATTTGCACTTAGATAGGTTAATTTAGATTTTTTCTGAAATTTTTCTGTCTATTGCGGCCCGCAATCAATCCTCCTGCGGTCCGCAACAAACCACACAGAACGCAAAAAAAAAAAAAAAAAAAAAAAAAAAAAAAAAAACACAAAAAAAACACAAAAAAATTAGGCAGTATTTTTATTTTTTATTTCTCTTGCGGCCCGCAACACATTTAATTGCGGACCGCAATGACCACAGATTTTTTCCAGTACTTAATCAAATTTTTAATTTTTTTTCAGGTGCATTGCGGCCCGCAACCCTAACCCCTTGCGGCCCGCAATAGAGGCCAACAGACGCGCCGTTTCGGACCCCGCTCCTTCTTTCTCTCCAAGCCGCCTTCTACATCTTTCTTTCCCTCCTTCTCCTTCCGATTCCTCCCCTCCTGTTTCTCTCTCTCTCACTTTCTCTCTCTCTCTCCATCTCTATCTCTCTCTCTCTCTACCGAAACCTCACAAAACCTCTTCCTCTCTCTCTAAACCCTAACCCTCCACCGCAACCTCTTACCACCGGCCGCCAAACCCTCCACCACTCCTAAACCCGAACTTCTCCACAACACACCGCGCTCTCCACTACCTTCTCCACCGAAGCCGCCACCAGATCGAGACCTTTCGCCGACGCCGAAACCCTACCCGCCGTGTCGTGATCTGTTCCACCGCAACTCTTGCGGCCCGCAAGACAAGCATTGCGGCCCGAAGAGAAGTAATCAGAGAGCTCGCCAACACCAACAGTCCTTGCGGCCCGCAACAAAACCCCTTGCGGCCCGCAACAAACGAGTCAGAGCGCACTCTCCACCTCACAGCACCTCTTGCGGCCCGCAATCAACTTTCTTGCGGCCCGCAATCAAGCACGCAGAAGCCCTGTTTTGGTGATTTTTCTGGAATTTGAAGGTTCAACTCGGGCTTTGGACTTCTCGGCTGCAGTACTCCATCCCTTCACTTCAAATTGGTTTGATTGCACGCGTTCGGTTGTATTTCTAACTCTTTTAGTTTCATTTAAATCAATCGAGGTAAATCGAATTGCGAATTGTGCATAATTAATCCAACTGAACCAAAATGCCACCAAGGACACGGAATAAGGGTAAAGCACCTGCCGATGATGATGATTTTTTACCCTCTAAACGGTCCAAACAGTATAGGGGTAGGGCCGGTAATACCAGTCACTCTAATGACACAGAAATGCCAGACCAGCCCAATTGGACCAATTTACCTGAAAATCGGTGGCCCGAAAACAATAGCCCTGATTTTGGTCTCAGATTTGCAAATGAGTCAGACCGAGACGTGTTTGATTTTCTCAAGTCCAAAAGGGTAGTGCAGCCCAAATACATCCATATACCAACACTGCAATCATTAGGTATTTTGGATGAGGTCCAGTCCCTTATGTCTTCCCTTGGTATTTGGAATTACTGCACCACACCAATGCCAGCTTATCGTACTTTAACTTATGAATTTTTGTCTACTCTTGACATGGAACATGAGCTTCTGGCGACATATTACATGGACGGTGCTAAGTACTCCATAACCATGGATGAGGTCAACCGAATCATGGAGTTCCCTGACAGACCTGACGCAGCAGAGACCCCTAATTGGGATGAAAACACAAGCTTCTACGACTTCGCTTGCCAACTGATTGGTGGACATAGGAGGACCTACAAGGCCAGCCAGATCAGCCACCCCGTGTTCCGCTACATCCAGCGCGCTCTTGCCTTCACCATCTTTGCGCGCGGTGAGACGGTGGGTACAATGGGCGAGAACGAGCTTTTCTTCATATATGCCATGCTCCATGCCCAAACAAGACCCGAGGCAATTCCACATGTCGGCGCCTTCATGTTCGACCACATTCTGGGCGTGCGAAACAACGCCACTCCGGGCGGCATGATCTCTGTTGGTGGATTTGTGACCCGGCTTGCAATCTACCATGGTGTGATTCCTACAGAAGGTCCGGTCTACCGAGTCCTTGCCACGCGCCTCCAAAAGCAAACTGAGTTCATTGATATGGCGTATCTTCAGACAGCCGGTATGTTTTCTCGGCTTGGCGACTCGTTCTTCTTCATTTCCCGTGGTGGTCAGCATATCCCTCTGCCCCTGCCAGATCCTATCGACAGGGCAGATCCTTCCACTTGGATTCTGCCCCTTACAGTGGCCCCACCTCTACAGCCGCAGTACCAGCATCAGCCCGGTGCCGAGCCTGCCTCCCAGCCACATGTTGACCCATTTGGGGTACCTCCGCCAGAGCAGCAGCATGCACCACCTCCTCCTTCTTGGGGTCCCGGCCAGCCGACCCCGCAGCAGATGTTCGAGCTGATGCAAACTATGAACACCAACATCACCAATCTGGCCACTCAGAGTGAAACACAGTACACTCAGCTGCGCTCTTATGTGGACGAGCGGTTCAACTCAGTCGACAGACAGATTGCCGACCTCCGCACCTATGTCCATGGTCAGTATGGCGAGCATCAGACCTTCATGACGGGCCGGTTCGACACTTCTCATTCCGCCATGACTCAGCTCCACACTCAGATGGGCCGTCTGCAGGTCCAATACAATGATCTGGCCGGCGATGTTGATGAGATGGCCGATCAGCAGCATGGCACTTACCATCGGACCGACCGCATGTACACGCACATGTCAGAGTCTGGATTCATTACAGCTGACCCGATACCGAGGCGCCGACGACCTAGGCGTACACCACCTCAGGAGACCGCTGCTCCTCCACATCAGGACTGATCACCATTGTGAGCTTTCTCATCTCCTCTTTTTCCCTTTCTTTGTTTTATTTATTGCACCGGGTCGGTGCCAGTGGATAGGCTTGGGGGGGTAAATTGTAGGAGTAGTATCTTAGTAGTAACAATTTTTTTTTTCCTTTTAGTTTAGGATAGAAATTGGAAAGTTTTGTGCAATTTAGGGAAAAACAATGCAATTTGAGGGCTTATTTCAAAAATTTTGTTTGGATATTCGGTGATATAACCTCATGGCACAAGAATAGGTAAATAATTGGTGAATTTTAATGCCTTGTGATACTTCAGTACCTGTGATCTTCAATTAAAAACCCATTTTGCATGTTGAAAATCAAGTCTCATACGCGCAAGGCCAAGAGTTTCCGAAAGGCTTGGTGCCCGTAGGAGACTTTGCGCGAGACTCAGAAATCCTTTCACAATCGAACTTAATTGAACAAGGGTGTAGGTTGAAAAAAGTGAGCTATGTTGGATTGAAGTCCTTAGGACAGATATATCCGCATAATATTTCAGAAAAAAGTGAAAAATAAAGAACAAAAGAACAAAAACAAAATAAAAATGAGTGAATAAATGAGCGAGCCTAAAACAGACAGATGCACAAGTAAAAAGAGTCAAGAGCATCAGGCACAGCCTACACCATTAACTGAATTTGTATTTTCATTACAAAGGATTTTCTGGAATTGGTTATCACTTGTAGAAGTGGGAGAATAAACCGAGATTCACTAACTCTGAGGTATCATGTGGGTACAAATTTGCTTAATTAAAACCGAAAACTTGCGTTTGTGAGGTGAAGAAGATCATTGAAAGAAATCCAAATAGTTTTTATTCGTGCTTTGAATTAAGTTGTTTAACCCTAATTTGCCTTGACCGACCAATTTTTAACCCTAATTTAGTTTTTTTTTTATTAGGATAGTTTAGATAACTTGGTTTAAAAGACGTAACCAGTCCCGGTAATTTTCATAAGTGTTTAGACTTGCTTGGGACAAGCAAGGACTAGCCTTGGGGGAATTTGATAAGCCGTAATAATATCTATTGAAACCGGGGGTTTGTTATGAAAATTAAGCCAAGTTTTGATTAAATTAGGTTTAATTAGGTTAGAAATGTCCAAAAGTTCAAGTTACTGCCCTAGTTATGTTTATTTTACAGGTAATCAAGTGTTTGGAGCTTAACGGAGCAAAACGGGCGATTTGTGGCAAGTCAGCACATAGCCAGGAGAATCTGTCACTTTAATTGCGGACCGCAAGACATCTATTGCGGGCCGCAACATTATCAAACAGAGAGCAACTCAGACCACAGAATTTCGCAGACCTCTTGCGGCCCGCAAGGACTTTTATTGCGGCCCGCAGAGAAGTATCCAGAGAGTCAGATCCTGCGCGAGAAGTAACCGCCTTCACCCATTGCGGCCCGTAAGGATGTTATTGCGGCCCGCAATAAGGCGGTTTCAGAGCCCGAATTTGCTATTTTTAGAGATTTTGTTTTAGATTTTGCCAGAGTATATATAGGAAAGTTGTAGAACAGAACAGTTACGTTTTTTTAGAGTTAATTTCTGATTTTAAGAAGAGAGACAAAGGAAGAGAAAAGGAGAGAGAAGAAGGGAGAAGTAAAGATCACGATTCAACCGGTTTTATTATTTTCTCTCTTTGGAACTCTTTTATTCTTTTTATTTTGATTTGTGCTTTAGCCATGACTGGCTAAGGAATATTCTAGGGTTAATTAGGGCTGTACTTGAAACTTTTGTTATGATTTAGTTGGTTTAATCTTTATTTTCTTGTTCTTTATTATGATCTGTTCTTTATTTTAATTGATTGTGAAGACTTAATCGAAATCACATGAAACCTTAGGATTTAGTATTTGCAATTGAGAAATTGAATATTGAGTCCCGACCATAAAGAATAGGGTATTTGATAGGCTAAGTACCGAGAGGTGACGCTTGTCTTATACGGGCTTTACCTAATAGTTTAGACAAACTGTACCAAGTACCGAGAGGTGAATTATGGTTTTCTAGATTAATTAGGACAGTAAGAACTTAATGACTTTAGATTAGCATAGCCAAGTACCGAGAGGTGACGTTTATTCTAATTTGAAGATGGTATTAATATAGAAATATCACTTTGTACCTACAACCCTAAACTGTACCTTCATAATTAAAAGAACAAATTTAGTAAACCAATTAGTCATAACATTAGTGGATAGGAACCCTAAGAAACCCTAATCTCGCATCTTTGTTAAAAATCAGAATTTGCTTTAAGACTTTAGTTTAATTTAGTTTAATCGAAACCAAATCAACCACTCAAACAAACAAAAACTTTTTTATTTCTTTTACTAAATTGAATTGCTAGGTTAGAAAATATATTCCGACTTGTCCCTGTGGAGACGATCCCTAAATACTACTTGACTAGGTTGTACACTTGCAACTGAATTGAGTATAAATTAGGATTTATTACTTGTACTGCAGAAATCACATCATTCTGTTAAATCAATGGTTTCTAGACTATTGAAGGAATTCCTCTCGAATATTTTTTGTCCAACATCGCAGTATCTAAAACCCAAGTACCTCAAGTGTATCATGTCCTTCAGCCACTTACTACTGTCGAATTGTGTCATATCAACACGCTCAATGGTTAATACTCTTAATAGTCTAAACCCACTATAATTTGGTAGTATAAAGTCACCATTACTTGATTGAGCAAAACAGAGTAAAGAACGAATGTTTACTAGATAAAAACTATCTTTGGTAAGAGTGCAAAATTGCAGTGCCGCACGGCGCGGCTTTGTAGCAGCTAGATGGTTGCAATCTTCTACTTTTGAGAATACAGTGAAGAAGTTCTCTTCCTCGGCTTTGCGAATAGCCAGGTCCCGTAGAAGATCGTGCATGTTGCAGTATTTGCAGCAACCGTTCCAAGATTTTTTAGTGACTTGAATCAAGCATCTGCAACATATTTTCCAAACACATTGATATCCAAGAAGAAGGAAATTATTGTTTTATGAATAAGTAGGTACTCCTGAATTCAAATTAAGATGTAAAAGGATGAACCCTCGACTATATCTTTCATCGAAAGAAAAGATTATATAAATGTAGATGCATGGTTCTGAAACTCGAAATTGGAATCGGAATTGGATTCTTGACTGTGGAATCGGAATCAGGTGAATCGGCCGGAATCGGCCGAGTTGACTCGGTAACTCAGATTTTTTTGCCAAAAGCTTGTTTTGTACTAAATTTGTCAAATGACCCACTCCAACACTCATAATAATTAAATTTGGACGAGTAACAATCAATTTACAGTTTATTACTTATAAAATTAATATTTATCTAATTTAAAAATTAAATAGACTTCCATAAAATAATAAAAAGTTTAATAAATTCACAAATGATAAATAAAATGTTTAATTTTAACTTTTACATTTTCATATTTTATTTGATATGCATTAATTTATCTTCAAAGAAAATATTTTATTTCATAAACAATTAACATTTTCATATACTAACTAATTATGTTTAAGAGTCGTAATTACATTTGGTCTCTATCTTCCTTCTAATAAACTGCCACATGTAACAGTTTTATGCACATGTCACCAAACAGGGTATCCAGAAAGGACAAAACAGGGTATCTTCCCATAGTGAGAATCAATGAGAATCGGCACAAAACGTCAAGAATCCCTGAAGAAGAACTCCAATCTCCGCGCCTTTCTTCTCCAATCTCCGCCTCAGTATCTCAATCGCCACTTTCTTCTCCAATCTCCACGCCTCCACGCCTCCGCCTCAGCAACTCAACTCAAGACTCGGTCCAGATTTGTTAGGTATATTAATTGTTTAGTCGCTCTCCATTCGGAGTGTGACAGAAATTGCCATAGCTAAATGTATAAATTTGGAGATGAGAAAGATATTAAATTATACAAATATACTTATAGTCAATTTGTTATTATCACTGGCAATTACTTTTTGACCTTGTAATAAGCAATGACTATTAATTTAGAATATATATTGAGAGCAGAACTACATAAAGTTTGAATTTGTGTTGCGAATAACGTTATAATGACCATCTCGTTTACAAACTCTAAATCTAAATTATATTAGAAATACTGATCAGGCGAAAGGTTTACATCTTTGGGAGAATTGTTCAATTAAGAAAGTAAACTAGAGCTCATGTGCGCACCTGGTACTGATTGAATTTTGGGGGAGTAGTTTGAGATGAACTAGTGTGCTTTGGGCACTTTTTTGTTAATATTCAGGACTTCTTTTATACCTTCAAAAAATAAAGTTGAAAAGGGATGTACCTTTGCACTAGCTCTTGAAGGAATTCCTCAGCTCTGTCCTCCATTGTTCCAGCTCCATTTTTCGGTATAAATCCTTCAGCCAACCACATTCTTGTAACATGCTTTCCCGAAATCTTATGATTTTCAGGAAATGATGCAAAATAAAGAAAACATGGTTTGAGATCGTAAGGCAAGTCTTCATAACTCATGGCTAGGACCTGCAAGCACTTCTTCCCATCTTCATTGTGCCAATCCATGGTCTCCTCCAATGTGCTCCAGGCATTATACGTTCGCTCTCTCCTTGTCAGGATACCGCCTAGCACAATCAATGCCAATGGTAATCCTCCACATTTTTTGGTTAATTTTTTGGCAACTTCCGAGAGATGAGGAGGATAATTCTCAGGTTGTATATGCTGTTGAAAAGCCTTTCTGTAGAGGAGAGCTAGACTCTCATCCTCATTTAGGTAAGGGAGTTTATAGGGACCTGTGTTGCAATCTGCTGATTGAGCAACATCAAGCGATCTGCTGGTAATTATTACGCGGCTCGCATTATTCGAGTCACGTAATGGAATTTTCAATCTCTCCCAAAGATCAATTGTCCACACATCATCTAGGACAATTAAGTACCTCTTGTTTTCCAAAGAGCTCTTAAGCTTCTCCGGTAAATCCTCATCTGTTACGGGTGGACTTTCATTTTTTAAATGTGGTTTAATTGAGTAAAGAATTTCTCTCAAGAGATCATTTAAATTGAACTTTTGAGAAATTGAAAGCCATGTGTAACAATCGAAGTGCCCCTTCAATTCCTCACTGCAGTTACAAAAATTATTGTGTTATTGTTGAGAAAAAAGCAACAGAAAGAGAAATTTTCATTGGAGATCTTTTCCATGATTACATGATTAATTATTTGTATTTTTTTAGAGGAGTGACGGAATCAAGCCAGTAATTTTCTTGTTATTGATTTCTCCACAATGAAGAACACTTGCACATACCTTTTGTAAACTTTTTGAGCCAGTGTGGTCTTGCCAAGGCCACCAGTACCCACAATTGAGAGCACCGTTCGCCTTGAAATGTTTCTATCAAGCAGCTGCTTCAAAATTTGGCGCTTATCTGCCTCAAGGCCAACAACTTCTGAATCATCAATTTCAGAAGGTTTTGTCGGCCTAAAAGGTTCTTCACTAGTACCAGCACCAAGATCCTTAATTCCCAAGTCGGTACCACGCTGGTAAATCCTGTTGAGGTTCTGTGTGATTTCTTCGAGCTCGCCACCCAACTTGCTCATCATTTTCGGTTTTTTTGCAACGGGAAGCATTCTGGACAAGAAGGAATTGCTTTTTGGACAGTTTTCTTCAATCTCAACAAGGAAGGTATCAATCACATCTTCTATTTTGTAGGCCATGTCTCTGACCCGGTTCACCCACTCTTTTACCAATTCATTTCCCTTATGCTGCTTTGAATCAGCATCTCTTAGATAAGCTTTGATGAAGCCAAGCTCCAGCTGCATCTGCTCCATCTGACCACGAACATCGTGCAGTTCCTGACCTTTCTTCACCAAGGCATCAGCAAGCTTGTGCAACACATAGCTCACAGCTGCCTCTACCATCTTTTTTTTTTTTGGTGTGTGTGTGTGTGTGTGTGTTGTATGTGTGTGTTTGTGTATTAGCTTTTTTTGCAGGGATGACTTGTACAGCAGCTCGAGTTATTAGATAAAGATAGTTCAACCACTTGTTTGAAAGTTAGCTTAATAAATTGTACAATAGTCAATAAAATAATTTATCATCAACTACTTTTAAAAAAATATATATTTATATGACACATCTTTGACCATGTATCTTATCGAGAGTACCTGCTCCAGACAAAGACAAATTTGTGCTCTTTTTGAACTGCTTAAAACTCTCATCTTACGCCAAACAGCTTTCATATTATTCCTTTTCTCACGCTCCTTTTGATGAGCTGTTTCTTTGACTGAAATTAAGTCCGTAATATTCTCCGATTATAGGGAGCCGAATTATTCACAATCCAATATTTTATTATAACCCTTTTTTGATAGCGAAACGTGAAGGTCTAGTTTTAAGATTTTAGTTATCGGATACCAGTAGTGTTGAAGTTACAATGTAAAGTAAGATGAAGAAAAGAAAACGAGTTGCATGTGCATAATATCATAGCAAGTAGTTACTAGAAGGACCAATGGAACTAAACAGGACAAAATAAAAATGAAAAGGAAACACATAAGGCTTACCTCCCCTGCATCTACATTTAGGATCAATATGATGATATAATTTGCATATGGCGAGTATGTGTGACAAGTACGTGTTTTACTAAATTTAGATTTCTACACATAAAAAATATCAAAAAGATATATAGAATCAGAATATTTGATCGGAGAGTTGATATGCAATACGAAAATTCATCTTTTAATCAAAATCGTTGGCTGATTAGGATATCTAAGTGCTCAATATAAGAATTAATGGAGATAATGTGGGCGGCTGTTTTCCGTAGGGGTTACGCTGTCACGGGTAAGGTTTAATTTGTCCGATTGTATCACATTGTCAATATAAATCATAATCACGGGTTCGGTTGGTTGAATATAATAATTTTTAGAGTAATTATTTCTCTCCCCCATCTCCTATCCCCATTCATTCCCATCTAACTACTTTTCTTTAACTAATTAATTAACTATTAAAGTCAAAGACTTCGGGAACCACTTCTCTTTCTCTACTCTTATTTCTCGCTAGAGGTAAACACTAGCGTTTCTCTTTCCCAACTCTTGTTTCTCGCTGGAGTTACTAAACAATCAACTCTTATTTCCTTCACATGTCTTCTTAATTTGAGACTGCTTCGTATCTTATTAATTTGAGATTTTAACAAACTTCGTGAAGTTTATATTCAGAGAAGATCTGATTACTTGTGCAAATATGGTTTTATCGAGCAATCTAATCATGGCACGAACACCTTCGTGCGACTCTTGAAATAAATGATGCACTGACATAAATATCTTCTTTTATATTATTTTTTGTAGGAACAAAACTATGGTTTTCAGGTTGATGACAAAGGTGCGATGAATAGTTCAAATCGGAGAGGGTACGCAGGGGGGTGAAATAGGAGAAATACTTTGTATCTTAGATATGAAGACTAGCATTACGAGGTATCAATATTTGTTCGACGATATATGAATATTTGCACAATGAGGTATGACTATTTGCGCGACGAGATATAAATACTTGCGCGACGGACAATCCAAAAGTATGTCATCATAGATCTTATTTGAAAGAGAATATTGCGTAGAAGACGTTCGTGATTTTAGATTCATAAAATTTCTCACAGATTGTCAAAAATATTGTTGAGATTGAACGGAGAAAAAAATCTCACCTCTAAAAATGTGTAAAAGATGGGTGTGTTGATATGTCTATTTTTTTTTAAAAACTTGATACCTTAGGTATGAATACTTGATATATCATATATTAACACTTTCGTACATATGTATCCATATTTGTGCGCGCCAGTTGTGAAATCTATCAAATATTAGACGGTCCCCCAAGTAGTTAGTGGTCCCTCCCAATTACGTAGAAGACATTTGTGGTTTAGATTCACTTAATTTCTCATATATTGTCAGAAATATGAGCGAAATTAAACGGAGAAAAAAACTCACCTCTAAAAATGTGTAAAAGATGAGTGTGTGATAAGAGAGAAAAAACAAAGTTGATATGTCGATTTTTCTAGAAATACTTAGTATTTTAGATATGAATACTTGTTTTACGAGGTATGAATACTTGTTCGACGATGTATGAACATTTGCACAATGGGGAATGAATACTTGCACGACGAGGTATGAATACTGGCGCGACTTATAACCCGAAAGTATGTCATCATGGATCTCATTTGAACGAAAAAATTGCATAGAAGAAGTTTGTGATTTTAGATTCGTAAAATTTCTCACAGATCGTCAGAAATATTGACGAGATTGAACGGAAAAAAGAAACCCACCTCTAAAAATGTGTAAAAGATGAGTGTGTGATGATATGTCTAGTTTTTTTTCGAGAAACTTGGTATCTTATGTATGAATACTTGATATATTATATATTAACACTTGCGTGCATAGGTATCCATATTTGTGCACGACAATTGTAAAATTTATCAAATATTAGGCAGTTTCTCAAGTACTTAGTGGTCCACCAGTTAATGAGTGGTCCCCCCAGATAGTTAATGACCGAGGATGAATGGGGAAAATGAACTGGGGGATAGTTAGTTGCTCTCTAATTTTTAAGTCAGAATCTAGTTCGACAATTTGTAATCTGTTCAACTTGCACTTTCTTTTAATAAAAATATAACTAATTATTTTTAATAATTAAAAAGACATACAAAACATTATTCAATAATAAGACTTCAGTAAAATTATTAATAAAAAAAATTAAAAACAAGAATTTACATGAATAGTATTTTGTATAATTCAACGGGACACATCTTAACAAACAATAAGAATGTCATCTCTATGGGATAACATAATATTACAATAATAAACAAACAAAGTTTTTAGGAAAAATAAAAGATATAAACATATTCTACTTGCATAAGTATAACTTATTATGTTTTGAGATCCAAAATATGTGAAAATAAAAATTATATTATATTTTGCAGTCCAGCACTAGTTTGACCGATATATATAATTTTCAAATTGATAATCAAAATATTTTTGGTAGCCTTGTTGCTCTTCAATCTTTATCTAACTAAATAAACTTGAAATAAATTTATTATTTATCGTATCTAACTAGACAGACTTTATATTTATTATTTATAGAATCAGGTTCGTCGGCAATAAATTAAGAAGAGTTTATATTAAACTTATGAAATAAATTAAGTCACATACACAATAAATTTAGAGTTTCTATTAAGTTACGTATGCAATAAATTAAGAATGAAAAATAATTTAAGCTAATCATTTGACCAGTATAGAATTTATAAACAGTTTCTTAATAAGAAATTTTCCTGCATAGTTGTTAAATAAGAAATTCTACTATATCTCTAAAACTAAATTAGAAACTGCTACCTCAGATTAAAAACTCTAATAATACGACAGATTTAGATGCTCTGTTAATACTAGACAAACTTTAAATTTATTATTTATCAACTCAGGTTCGCTGGTCTTGAAGAAAAATAATAATATCCGTGAACGACGAAACAAGTCGGAATTATTGGATTCAGATCAACACGGATCGTTTTTATATGTTGGGATAGCTCCATAATCATTTTGTTATTCAATTTGCCGCGGATGTTTTTTTCTTGTGGTTACTACTCTGCAGAGACTCGTGCAGCGACTTAAAATCAGATGAAGAAAAGGAATTTTGAGGCAAAACCGTTGGCTGCATGGAAAGAGGAGCAGAAAAGCAAAGCAGGTAGGTGATGGCGTGGTCTGGTGGTCAATTGGTGACTTCCTCCAACGATGGATTAATTCTCTTTTCGAATAGATCGGATGTAACTGGCACACGTGTGTGGTAATGTGGTATTGATTATTGAACATATTACGATTCATTGTTCTATCATAATTATCATAAACCGTGTCCATAAACAACTTTACAGAAAATTTTGTCAGAAACAACTGTGTTGGAGCGAATTCACATCCTCTGAGATATCTCAAACTTTGAATTTTTTTTTTAAATCTCTACCGTTAAAATACGTTCTGTGCAAATCTCAAAGTACAAATAATACTGGCCCCTGCACTATCCCGAACAGAGTTAAAATTTGGTGTGACACCAAAATTTTATTCCTTGTTTCACAACCATGTACTGCATGCAGGTATTCAATTTCTCGTCTCTGACATCACCTCCTTGGACTAGTTTGTTAAATTTCTCTGTGGTGTTTTGTGTAGCGACTCACGAAATCTAATGCAACATAGTGACAATACTCGCGTTTTATTCGCGTTTAATTCGCGAATAAAATGTTTTTGGGGTGTTTCCGAACCGAATGGCGTATTATTCGTTGACCGAATAAAACGCGTTTTTTTCACTTTTTTTTCTAAAAAAAAATTTGAATTCTCGCACAGTACCCAATTACCCTTCTGCTGGCATTCGCGCGCAGTGCCACAATGTCCGCGCAGTTTCCCCAGGCACCCACTCACGTGAGCACAATTCTCATTTCCCCATTTTAATATATTTTTGACTATATTGATATTGTATGGCAAATACAATTAATATATCATGTAGTAAATCATCGGTAATGAATTAAATAAGCACTGAGATCTCGTATTGTAATTCCGAATCATTCCCGAATTATACCCGAATTATTCCCGATTCACGAATTTTTGACCCTGCCGAACCGAACCCGAATTATTCATTTGTTACTATGAATGCAATTACAGCTACAGGTGCTAGTTAGCTTGCTCCAGGGAAGGCTCTCTCTTGGATCGGTGTTGTGTATATAGAAGGCTCCAATATCATTTCAGTTAGATATTGGATATTCTTAATTTTATTCTTCTAATTTATTTGCTTTATCTTTTATCTTTTTCATTTTTTTCATCAAATAATTCATTTCTCCTTAAAATTTAGTAAATTAGAAAGACTGAATTGTTAGGCATGGACATATTTTTTATTCTTTTAATGAAGAATAAAATTGAAACTTTTATAAATTAAAAATTAGTTCTAACATAAAATACAATAAATTGAAAAAATATATGAGTTTCTGCAATTTAAAAGAATAATTATAATACTATAAATTTTAGGAGAAGTACGTAATTTTAAATTTTTTTAAAATGTTCATAAAATGTTCTCAATTAATTTTTTTATTGAAATGTGACAAAAACGATAACGGGCTCGGCTGCATCCAGTGGTGGGCCGGTCAAAGGCCCAAATAGGAGTCGCTTTCTCTGCATCGCTTTCCTCAGTTCACTGTAACTCATCGAATTCCGAATCATCAGAAGTAACTCAAATTTTAAGATTAGAGCGGGACCGTCCGATCAGAATAGGGGCCAATCCGGTCTAAGGTGGAATGCACTGGATCTTTTAATATTCGCGCTAAAGTAGATCTCACGGTGTAGATCTAAATAAAAATTTGAGCTACTTTAGGTGATTGAATTCCAATCTGCACAGGACTGAAACCGGAAAGAAAGCAATTGCCTACAACGATCGAATCGCGATCAACGATGCGAGAAGAATACTTTGATGAAAGAGCGTACTACTACGATCGATGCTCCGATCTCTAACCACCACCACCAACCCCCTTCCTCTTCTCCAAATCCTCAAATCAGAAAACAGCAAACAGTCATCACTGGAGCTGAAACTGGAGAGGAGAGAGAGGAACATAATCTTGTGTGCCAAGAAGAGAAATTTCAATGTGGAGGTGGTGGTGGATGAAGAAGACGACATGGAGGAGCGCCTTGATCGGTTTAATAGACAGATTGTGAGAATGGGGTTGTTTAGGGAATGGAGGAGAAGGCGGTTTTATGAGAATGACAGGGAGAAGTTGAAACGCAAGCGGCTTGAAGCTGCTTTGTTGCGTCGAAGAAGAAGGTATATATCAACTTTTTAATTTCTCCTTTTAATCTCTCGTTATTTGTATGGAATTGGGATTTGTTAGATGATCACTGGATATGTCCATTATTTGTTACACTGGAGAGCATCTCACTTAATATCTACCAGCATTGCGTAGGGGTGTTCATCAGGTTCGGTTTAAACGGTTCGGTTTTGGACTTTTGGTTAAATGGATCGATTTGGTTCATTTTTAAAACCAGTTTAATTGTTGGGTTCGGTTGCGTTTATAGATTTTAAAACCGGTTAGACCGAACCGAAATTTTTAAACCCATCACTCGTGCGAACAAAACATTTAAAATTAAAAAATTACAGTTCTGCATATTGCTTGGTTCGGTTTAAAACTGGCTAAACCGATTCAAACAAAATTTTAAATCCATCTTTAAAAAAATTCAAAAATTAACAATTTATTTATTAATACCCTATTCCGGTTCAAGCAAACAAACCGAAATTTACTTTGGTTTGTTCACTTCAGTTCTTATTCTATTTCGGTTCAGTTCATTTTGATTTTTGAAACTGAATAAAACTTAGTTTACCTATTTTAATTCGGTTTGGACCGAACCGAACCGTAATGCCTAACCAAGGCTTGTAACCATGGTTTAGGGGTAATTAACTCTCTAGTTTAGATTTTATATGAATGAAAATCAATCCAGAATCAATTACAAAAAGATTCTAGTCTATCTTCTATTAGGAATCAAATTAAATCGGTTTATTTTCTAGCATATTCCATTTCATGAGAAATAATATTATTCTTCAATAGTCTAATCAGAAAGGGTCTAGTCTGAAATTATGACAAAAAAGGATCCAGAAATGCAAAATGGAAACCAGCTGAAACATAATAAGTAGATTTTTGATAGTCCATTAATATGTTCCGTTATTAGAGTGAGGCTATTGTTCCATGCTATGGATCAATATATGCATTTTCAAAGACCAAATAGGCAATTTGAGTTGGTCAATATGATTTTCATATGCTAATGTACTTGCATATAAAATTTTACATTTTTTTTAGATTTTTTTTACTATTTTTTTAAATAGGTAGAAAATGACTACTTTGAATGGTCTAATCTCTTTAGATAAAGTGATTTTCTAATTATCTAAAAAATAGTTTAAAAATTCTAAAAAATGTAAAATTTGATTTACAAGTACATTTTTATATGGAGATCATGTTGAATGGTTCCGATTAATTGTCTAGACTTTTAAAATAGAGATATTGATCCATAGTATAGACTGATATGCTCTATTCATAGTACTGTAGCATCACTACTGCTATTAACATATGAAGTAGATTTTCATATGCATTTCTCCATGCCTATTAACATTTTGTTGTTAAATTAAAATTACAGGCTTTATAGGCAAAATGGTCCCTTTAAACATAATGAAGAATCACCTATTGCGAATGATGATTTGAAAGATGAGTTTTGGGCCTTCTCAGATGAGGAGTTTGATAAACTGATAGATGATGAAGATGATTCAAATGAAGAACTTGAGTTGTATTTTCAAGATGACGACGGTGAAGGTACCTGGCACCTTTTATGATCGAATATCTCATACTTGAATATATGCTATAACCTTTTGAATTTATAAGAAGAATGTGTATATTATTGTTTTGTTGCTTTAACATGTAAATATTTCACTGGTACTGTTGTGTACTAGTGATGCTTGAGAGGATTGCAGTATATATATATATTTTTTTTTCTGTGCTTTTGTGAATAGGATTTTTTTTCTTAAACTATTTCTTTTGGCTATTGTTTTGTTTGATAGATTTCTTAAATTAATAAATAAAACCTCTCATAAGAAAATGGAAAATATGATAAATCCATATAATTTTGACTTTTGATGAACCACTTGAAGGAACTTAAAAATAGGATAAATCTATTTTAATCCTTGCTCAGACGCACTTTGAATATGTATTGTTTTAATCCTTGATCAGACGCACTTTGAAATCTATTTTAATTAGGCAAAATCAAAATGAGCCTGTTTTTTTAATTTTTTTTTTGTTGACATAATGATGGCACAGATAACTTGTGCAAATTCACTTGTTCATGACCAGCTTTTTTTTTTTTTGATAAATATAATATGTGAGCTTACTAATATTAACTTAATGTTCTTAAAAGATAGATGTCTTATTATTATAGTACTTGTTTTATATGGTAATGGTTAAAAGCATGAACTAACAACAATATAAAATATTAATCCAACGATCTTGATTATATATCTCCAATTCAAAAGAGAGAAATAAGCCACTAATTAAAGGGGTTTGAAAATTAAGGATGTTGGGTGGCTTGCATGATCTCCAACCCTCTAATTAAAAAAACAAAAAACAAGAAAGATAATTTAATTAGCCACTAATTAAAGCATTAATGTAGAGAAGACTTGAGTGATTCCTAGGGGTGCAAACGGATCGGATATGGATCGGATAATGGTAAAACCATATCCGTATCTGCTTTTATTATTCGGTTACGGATCAGATATTAGACGGGTACAATACAAATCATATATTAAACAGATATGGATACGGATATTCGCCTTTTATAATGGTGAATAACATAAATTTTTTCATAATATGTATTAAATTATATGATATGTATCTACTATTCAGATACGGATAATTAAAATTTAAAACCATATCCGTATCCGTACGGATATTGGGATATCAGATATTCGTATCTAATTGTTCAGATACGGATTCGGATACGAACGGATAATATCTGACCCGTTTGCACCCCTAGAAAGGATTCCTTTTCATTTTTTTTGTCCTATCTGGAGCTTATGCACAGTTTTTTTAGAACTGTTAATAAGCTTAAGCTCAGCAAGAAATATCAAATTAACTAGCAATGGAAGAATTGATAAATTAAGATTTATAATAAGAGAATATTACGCATTTAATTTCAATCAAAGAAACAGCTCATAGAAAAGAGCGTGAGTAAAGCAAAAATATGAAAGCTGTTCGGCGCAAGATGAGTGATTTAAGCAGTTTAAAAATAGCTCAAACTTGTCTTTGTCTGGATCAAGTGCCCTCGACAAGATACATGGTCAAATTTTTTTTTTTTTTTAAAAGTAGTTGATGATCTAAATTATTTTAATATTGCCTCTTGTACAATTTATTTAGCTAACTTACAAACAAGTGGTTGAACTATCTTTATCGAATAACTCGAGCTGCTCTACCAGTCATCCCTGAAAACAAAGCTAATACACAAACACACGCACACACCAAAAAAGAAGAACATGGCAGCGGCGGCTGTGAACTATGTGTAGCCGAGCTAGCTCGCGAGCTGGCGAACAAGCTAGATTTCAGATTAAACTCATTAATTCTAGACCGAGCTAGTGGTAAGCTAGCTTGTTAACAGCTTAGTCCAGTAATGAACAGACTGTTAGCGAGCGAGTTAGATACAAATCATGATCAAGCCATGAGCTACGAGCTTTTTTGCCACTCCTAAATGGAAATTCAAATCTAACTAGTAATCTCTAATAAATTTTGAAAATAGAGGCGCAAAGCAATATTAATTACCAAGACGTATAAAAAAATTGAATTGGACGTCTAAATTTACGCTCAAATGTACTAAATTCTTTTGATTTAGAATCTGACACATGCAAATTCTATTTTAAAATAATAATATTTTTTTTTCACTCAATAGTGCAATATTATGCGTAAAGGACTATCATTTATTAATGATTAATATCATAGCAAATCCTTGTGTACATTACATGTGGTATTGAACCTAAATTCGACTTTAGTTATTACAAGCCTATATATAAATGCTTGAGAAGGGAAAAATTATTTAATTAGATAGATACACCACACACAGTTATTTGGTTATTTTTTCATTATTACATGTTTAAAATAAAAATATTGTAGTGTAGATAGAGTGAATTCGGAGCAGATAATGCTATATTAAATTTGTATCCGTCTTTCAATGAGCGGATACTATATGAATATGTATAGTAAACATATGGAAAAGTTTAAAATCAAATTCGGCTTAAATTAACATATACATATACAGATCCTAACTTAAGGGTGTAGACAGAGTGAATTCGCATATATGGATACATATACGGATACGGAACGAATAATTCATGAATACAGATACAAAACAAATAATTCACTCTCAGCTAATTAAGTCATGAACTCTAAGATACAAATACTAAATAAGAAAATTAAGAAAAAAAACTAACCAGAAATAAAAATAACTAAATGGAGGTGTTTAGAATGGAGAAGAGAATAAAAAAGAAGGCATTGCCACTGCGCCAGCGAATGGAAAGAATTTGAGACATTTATATATGAATCTCAGTCCGCAGAGTTGAAAACTTAAGGTTTCAAATAGAATCAGATATGTAAAAATATCCGTTTCAGAACAGATTTCGTACGAATATTACCGAATCCGTATTCATTGCCTATCATGAATTTAGTAACAAGTACTAAGTAGATAAGAAACCTCAACCAAAAATATGAATAACAGCAACCTCCCCATAATAAAAAGCCGCAGTTAATTCCTTCAATATAAACTTTGTGATAAATTACATCATGTTCCTGTATTATGAACGTTGTGTTTTAGAAAAAACACAGAGTATTTAATGTTACAACCAAATATTCAAAACCAGGATAACAAAACCATATATATAATGTTACAGAAATTAAGTAAATCACAACAACCCAACCCAATCCAAATCGATGCAATCTTTAAGAGTACAGTACAATTAAAAAAAAAATTAAAACTGCAAACAATAGAAAATTAAAGCTTGCAACCATGACAATTATGAAAAGTTGAACAATTAAGGAACAACAAACTGAAAAAAAAAGGAACTTACAATCAATTAATGAGACACGAAATCTAACCGTTCGTCTTTACTCAGAGAGGGGATATGTGTTATTATGTGATGTCCTCTACTTGCATTCTTTCATGTAGTCTCTCTTTATTGTTATTCGGGCCTGCTCAACAGAATCCATGCAATAATTAAGAATATAACAATTACAAGAAAATAATAGAAATGTGCTGACAATCGGAAAAAAACCCTTGCAGCCACACAAAGTATATGAATAACAAATCAAGACATGAAAACTAATTTCAAGAAATTCTTACATCAATGAATGGCACGAGGTTTGCCATTATCCCTATGTTTCACGCACAGATGGAATATTCTCAATTTTGTAATGATCTTCTCCTTGCATACGTTCTTTTTGCTTATATGAAAGGCCATATACTAATAGCTCTTTAAGAGTCGGCACATTTTGTAGCTCGGGAAGTGCTTCCAGCTTGAAACACCCAGCAATTCTGAGGTGGCTAAGGATGGGCATATCTCCCTCTTTTATGTACCAATGATGTAGATTCGGCAGCAGTTGAATCTCCAGTTTTTCAAGTTTAGGTAACCCTCTGGTAGAACAGATCAGCTCTGTTCCAACATATGAGTATTGCCGTAACTGAAGTATTCTGAGGCTCTGTAGCCTCTCAAATATGGGCATTGGATTTTCCTGAAGCCTTGAAAACTGAAGCCTCAATTTGGTGAGGTTTGTTGGGAACATCTCAACATTTGGAACACATATAGGTCCTCCCAACTCTCCACAGAGATATAGACTTTGTATCTTCTCATGACAAGGTAAGTCTCTTGTACCGCCAAATGGTACAAAAAACCCACCTTGACTGTTCGTTACAATCTTGAGGGAGACCAACTGCTTTGTCCTTATCAGCACACCCTTGAGAGTTTCCCACTCTTCTAGAAAATTAATAGTCCTTAACTTATCAATAGGTGATCTCTCATCTGTCCAATAGCAAACCCCAAATCTACGCAAGTTGATACAACCTCCTAAATAAGGAACTTCTGTGTGGCCCACACTTTTTAATGTTTGTAGATTAGTAAGGTGATCCCATTTTAATGGGCAAATTTTTTGTAAATGCCAGGTACCATATACATGTCTTAGAGTTGGGATTACGACATGATTTGTAGTTTTGTGTGTTCCCTCTAAATCTAGAAATGATCCTGTTAAATCAATGGTTTCTAGATTATAGAAGGAATTCCTCTCGAATATTTTTTGTCCAACATTGCAATATCTAATACCCAAATACCTCAAGTGTATCATGTCCTTCAACCACTTACTACCGTCGAATTTTCTCATATCAACACGCTCAATGGTTAATACTCTTAATAGTCTAAACCCACTATAATTTTGTAGGTTAAAGTCACTATTCCTTGATTGATTAAAACAGAGTAAAGAACGAATGTTTACTGGATAAACACCATCCTTGGTAAGAGTGCAAAATTGCAGTGCCGCACGGCGCGGCTTTCTAGCAGCTAGATGGTTGCAATCTTCTACTTTTGAGAATACAGTGAAGAAGTTCTCTTCCTCAGCTTTGCGGATAGCCAGGTCCCGAAGAAGATCGTGCATGTTGCAGTATTTGCAGCAACTGTTCCAAGATTTTTCAGTGACTTGAATCAAGCATCTGCAACATATTTTCCAAACAAGTTGACATCCAATAAGAAGGAAAATATTGTTTTATGTATAAGTAGGTATTCCTGAATTCAAATTAAAATGTAAAAGGATGAACCCTCGACTATATCTTTCATCCAAAGTAAAGATTATATAAATGTAGATGCATGGTTCTGAAACTCGGAATCGGAATCGGAATCGGGTGAATAGACCGGAATCGGCCGAGTTGACTCGGTAACTCGGATTTTTTTGCCAGAAGCTTGTTTTGTACTAAATTTGTCAAATAACCCACTCCAACACTCATAATAATTAAATTTGGACGAGTAACAATCAAATTTACAGTTTATTACTTATAAAATTAATATGTATCTAATTTAAAAATTAAATAGACTTCCATAAAATAATAAAAAAGATTAATAAATTCACAAATGACAAATAAAATGTTTAATTTTAACTTTTACATTTTCATATTTTATTTGGTATGCATTAATTTATCTTCAAAGAAAATATTTTATTTCATCAACAATTAATATTTTATTTTTCTTAAGTCAAAGAAAATATTTTATTTCATAAACAATTAACATTTTCATATACTAACTAATTGTGTTTAAGAGTCGTAATTACATTTGGTCTCTATCTTCCTTCTAATAAACTGCCACATGTAACAGTTTTATGCACATGTCACCAAACAGGGTATCCAGAAAGGATAAAACAGGGTATCTTCCTTCTAATAAACTTTTGAGGCATAGCTTTAGACCCGTTTCCAAATAAGATCTTACCCGTTATACCGTTTTTACCATAGTTCTAGCCGCATTTCATTTTGCAGAAAAACGGTGATAGATCTGAGCCAGTGGATCAAAAGTATGCGCAGATCTAATGAAAACTAAAGGTGCAGATTTGACGGACCAGCATCCTCTGCGGAGTTATTCCTGCGGAGTCGTGCAGAGTTTTTAATCTGGTCCGTTCGTTTTGATCGGACGGACTAGATCAGATCTTATCGGGCAGGAGAATTTTGTTTTTTTGTTTTCAATTCGGGCAAGATCTAATCTTGTCCATCCGATCAAAATGAACGGACCAGATTAAAAGCTCCGCATGACTCCGCATGGAATAACTCCGCAAAGGATACGAATTCCATATTTGACCCCAGTTTCATCTCTCCCAAATCCCAATCGACACTTTCAACTTTGCCTCTTTCTTTCACGAGCCGGCGCCATCGCACAATCAAATGCCTTCGCTTATTCTGAAAAATCGCTTCCCATAGTGAGAATCAGTGAGAATCGGCACAAAACATCAAGAATCCCTGAAGAAGAGCTCCAATCTCCGTGCCTTTCTTCTCCAATCTCTGCCTCAGTATCTCAATCGCCACTTTCTTCTCCAATCTCCGTGCCTCTGCCTCCGCCTCAGCAACTCAACTCAAGACTCGGTCCAGGTTGGTGAGAATCGGCCATTTTGACCTTGAATCGGCTCAACTCGGTTGAATCGGCTTGACTAGAACTAAAAATCGGCTAACTCGACCGAATCAAGCACTATTCATCCGAGTTTTGCTGAAAAACTCGCACGGGTGAGAAACTCAGGTGAAAATCAGATCGGACACGGCCGATTTTCCAAACCATGTGTAGATGTAAGGAGGTTCCGCTTGGATTGCCAATGGTGGGGTGATAGAAATATAAATATATATTTAGGCAACTGGAAATGCCGAAATTAGTTTAGTTCTTTAGATGTAAGGTGGTGCCGCTTGGAATAGTTGCATTATAAGTTTGTTTTGACTGTGAATCTATTAATAATAGATTCGTCCTCTTTATTTAGGTTTAAAAACTCCATCTAATATTTGATGCTTATAATTTGTTATTTGAAAAATAAAAATATCTGGCTACATTTTTCAATCTTTCAAAGAATTTCTTGTCGGTTATGTGTTTTTAGATCTACTCTGACAACTTGTTTGGATGGAGGGTACACGAAGAGTGGCAAGAAGAGATATAATAAATAAATTAAAATTCACATATTGTTTTTATTTAATAGAAATCAATAGATGAGTAAAGTCAATGGATGTTATTATTTTTACTAACTGTAACTTTCCTAAAAGTTTCATTTTATTACTTTTTAAATTAGAGTGTAATGGAGAAAACACAAAACCAATCAAATAAGATAACGAAAAAATGGTAACCTCCCCGTTTTCTTTCATTTCCATATTCTCGCTTGTAAATTTTTTTTGAGTAAAGGTTGGAGGTCAAGCCACCCAACTATTTAATATACACAAGAGATTTCTCCATTCGGTTTTCGAATCTACAATTTTCCACACGGAGAGAATTGCCATTGCCACTTGACCCAAGGCTGATTGGGCGGATCGAGGATTTTCGTCAGGCGGGGCAAAAAATATCGAATCGAGTTTAAATACCTAATCCAATTTAAATCCATTAACCAATTAGGTACTTGATAAAAAATAATATTTTAACTTATACTTTCTAATACTTTGACTTGTAATTTCTTATGCTCTAACTTATAATTCTAATTACCAATCAAAATTCAACAAATTTATTTCAATTTTATTCTTACTTTTAACCTGAATTACAAATCAAACGTCCAGAGAGGGAGCAAAGTCGGTCGAGACCGATAAATCTCCAGTAAAACTCAAAATCCAGGGGGGGCAGCTGCCCCCCATTGGAACACTCTGGGTTCGCCCTTGGCTAATTCTCCAATTTCTCCTACTCATTACCTCCCATGTTCTTCACCTCATGCATGTAAAACTTCATAATACAGTAAGGTTAACTAAAAAGTCTTTATTATTTAACCGCTTGATTTGATACTAATAAAGTTTGACAAATTAGAAATTTTATTTGTAAACGAAAAGTAACTCTTATATAAAGAGATCGGTTTGAACAGTTTGGATCAACTATTTGGACATTGAAAAGTGATACACATCAATATAACGAACCGATATGTGCTTTACATTATATTCTAGCCTCACTATGTGTGTGTGAACTCAGTATAATTAAAAAGTTGTCTACTGATTGGAAAGTGTGTCCTAATATAACTCATCACTAATTAATTAGCTATGTAGTCGACTCGGTGTTTACATCTTTAGTTTCATTTTGTTAGGTGTATAAATTGTTTAGTCGCTCTCCATTCGGAGTGTGACAGAAATTGCCATAACTAGATGTATAAATTTGGAGATGTGAAAGAATTTCTAAGAGACAATATAATTAAGATATCTTTGAGGTACAATCCATGACTTTTATGCAGTAAAGATAGTCAATTTGTTATTATCACTGGCAATTACTTTTTGACCTTGTAATAAGCAATGACTATTAATTTAGAATATATATTGAGAGCGGAACTACATAAAGTTTGAATTTGTGTTACGAATAACGTTATAATGACCATCTCGTTTACAAACTCTAAATCTAAATTATATTAGAAATACTGATCAGGCGAAAGGTCTACATCTTTTGGAGAATTGTTTAATTAAGGAAGTAAACTAGAGCTCATGTGCGTACCGGGTACTGATTGAATTAGTTTGAGAAGAATTAGTGTGCTTTGGGCACTAGCCTTTGTTAATTTCAGGACTTCCTTTATACCTTTAAAAATAAAGTTGAAAAGGGATGTACCTTTGCACTAGCTCTTGAAGGAATTCCTTAGCTCTGTCCTCCATTGTTCCAGCTCCATTTTTAAGTATAAACCCTTCAGCCAACCACATTCTTGTAACATGCTTTCCCGAAATCTTATGATCTTCAGGAAACGATGCAAAATAAAGAAAACATGGTTTGAGATCGTAAGGCAAGTCTTCATAACTCATGGCTAGGACCTGCGAGCACTTCTTCCCATCTTCATTGTCCCAATCCATGGTCTCCTCCAATGTGCTCCAGGCATTATACGTGCGCTCTCTCCTTGACAGGATACCACCTAGCACAACCAATGCCAATGGTAACCCTCCACATTTTTTTGTTAATTTTTTGGCAACTTCCGAGAGATCATGAGGAGAACTCTCAGGTTGTATATGTTGTTGAAAAGCCTTTCTGTAGAGGAGTGCTAGACTCTCATCCTCATATAGGTAACGGAGTTTATAGGGACTTGTGTTGCAATCTGCTGCTTGAGCAACATCAAGTGATCTGCTGGTAATTATCACGCGGCTCGCATTATTTGAATTGGGTAATTGAATTTTCAATCGTTCCCAAAGATCAATTGTCCACACATCATCTAGGACAATTAAGTACCTCTTGTTTTCCAAAGAGCTCTTAAGCTTCTTCGGTAAATCCTTATCTGCTACGGGTGGTCTATATGGTTCAATTGAGTAAATAATTTCTCTCAAGAGATCATTTAAATTGAACTTTTGAGAAATTGAAAGCCATGTGTAACAATCGAAGTGCTCCTTCAATTCCTCACTGCAGTTTCAAAAATGATTGTGTTATTGTTGAGAAAAAAGCAAAAGAAAGAGAATTTTTTTTTTTTTTTTTTGCTTGATAGAGACCAGAAAGAGAAAGTTTCATTGGAGATCTTTTCCATGATTACATGATTAATTATTTGTATTTTTTTAGAGGAGTGACGGAATCAAGCCAGTAATTTTCTTGTTATAGATTGCTCCACAATGAAGAACACATGCACGTACCTTTTGTAAACTTTTTGAGCCAGTGTCGTCTTGCCAAGGCCACCAGTACCCACAATTGAGAGCACCGTGCGCCTTGAAATGTTTCTATCAAGCAGCTGCTTCAAAATTTGGAACTTATCAGCCTCAAGGCCAACAACTTCTGAATCATCAATTTCACAAAGTTTTGTCGGCCTGAAAGGTTCTTCACTAGTACCAGCACCAAGATCCTTAATTCCCAAGTCGGTACCGCGCTGGTAAATCCTGTTGAGGTTCTGTGTGATTTCTTCGAGCTCGCCACCCAACTTGCTCATCGTTTTCGGTTTTTTTGCAACCGGAAGCATTCTGGACAAGAAGGAATTGCTTTTTGGACAGTTTTCTTCAATCTCAACAAGGAAGGTATCAATCACATCTTCTATTTTGTGGGCCATGTCTCTGACCCGGTTCACCCACTCTTTTACCAATTCATTTCCCTTATGCTGCTTTGAATCAGCATCTCTTAGATAAGCTTTGATGAAGCCAAGCTCCAGCTGCATCTGCTCCATCTGACCACGAACATCGTGCAGTTCCTGACCTTTCTTCACCAAGGCATCAGCAAGCTTGTACAACACATAGCTCACAGCTGCCTCTGCCATCTTCTTATTTTTTGGTGTGTGTGTTGTGATTGTGGGGGATGGTTTAGAAATCGCCTCTTCTCTTTCTCTTTCTTTTCTTTTTGGTTTGAGAGAATTGGATATGGATAAAAAAAATGCCTTCACCCGACTCTTATCGTACCCGTTACCCGTTGACACCCCTACATGTGAGTGTAATTTACTCTTTAAATAATGATGGGGGCGTAGCTATATCACATGTAGACAATGCAACAAAGTACTAGTATACAAAGTTTGTAGCCTTGTATCGCTACCCTTTTCTGTTTGTAGCCTTGTATCGCTACCCTTTTCTGTTTGTACCAATGTACAAGGCTTGTACCGGTGTACTGCTTGTTCAAATTTGTCGCTGTTATTTTTCTGGTACTCGTACCAAACGGTACCAGCAATATTTTGGGAACTGGTATACATTACAAGTAACCTCATCAAAGTAAAAACCTAGAAAATAATAATTATCGACTTAGCACAAAATTTTAGTTCCAGGCTTCCAAGGCTGCACAACGTAACCACACAACTTTTTGTAAACTCCAGGCATACAGATTTCTCATCACGCTATTATTTAGTGTTACAAATGTACCATGACTAAAATTCTGTTAAACATGTGTCCTTGATATATATCATCAAATTTGCTCAATATATGAATGTTCATTTTTACACATCAAATTATGTATATACTCCAGGCATTCTAGTACTGTACGTATGTCACTCCAAGAATATACTGTATGTAGAAGTAGAAACAAGAAAGAAATTAACCGAGCTGACCTGTTTGTCATCCCTAATAAACATTGTCGGCAAACTAAGCAAATACAAGGATTCCTAGTCTTGAAAACCCTGACAACCCACAGCACAGCACAGAAGCTGGAGGACTTCAACCGTCGGATGGGAATAATACTAATTAAGTGTCAAAATCAAATGCTGTAGGGACTAATAATTGATGAATTAATAAACTTAATCTAGCATTTTGTTAAATATCTAGATTTTATACAGGATATTTCCACTGAAAACATCTTTAATGATGGCACCGAAATAAATCTTTTCTCATTCCAAAGAATCACAGAACCTGTAATTTCAAATTCACCCATTCATTTCTCTTCATGGACAAATCTCGAAAACAGATAGTTTTTATGAACAAATCTCAAAACAAATGAATGGGTGGATTAAGAATTGCAGATCCTGTGATTCTTTGTAATCACAAAAGATTTATTTCCTGATGGCACATGTATGTATAGCTTTCTAATTTTTGATAAAATGACAAACTAGTCAAAATACACAACAAATTCTTTGCAAGTTATCGCTTTTTGTTAACATTGCAACCAAATTTATAAAATCAAAGAAAATAACTAATATTAGATATATTTTAAATGCACAATACTAGTAAACACTGTTTTTAGTATTCATAAATGTTTTATATATACTAAACAAGAAGCCTGTAGTAAATTTTTTTTTATTAATTTACCTCTAATTTAACCTCAAATACATGATAAAAATGGTCATAGCTCATAACTCAACAAGACATAATTAAGAAAGCGAGTACTATCTGAAAGTATCATGAATAATAGCACATGGTATGTTCTTTAAAGTAGGGACAGCTTTTTTTATGAGACCAAGAAAGCTAGAATAATTCATAACATAACAAGGGGAAGATATTTATTTTCCCATCCAACGACTCTGTTTGTTAGTCCTTGTCTATTCCCCGTGATTTTTATTTTTACCCAAAAATAAAATTATTTTAATATAAATAATCAAGTTTCTGAAAAAAAATTATTTCTGCCCAAGCCGTATATATTATTTACGGTTTGAATTCTTAATTCAAACCAAATATTCTGTACGGTTTGATTTTTTTTTTATAGAGAAAAATAGCTAAAATGCTGAAATGAAATATAACACAAAAAAATCAAATTGTTTTTTTAAATATTTGTTAGAAAATACGCTACGAATAGGGCCGATTCTGTGCTAAAATACGGTAAATTACAATAATTATGCTAAAATATGGTAAATTTACTAAAATGCTGAAATTACAATAATTATGTAGAATTATGCTAAAATACGGTAAATTACGCTAAATTACGTATGAATAGTGCCGATTTTGTGCCATTTTTCATAAATCATAAAAAAAGTAAAAAAATTCCAAAAAATAATAAAAATTGGTATTCTACAAGTTCATTCTATAACTAATTTACTGAGCTACGTAGATTGGAGAATAGAAATGAAAATCTTAATCGGAAACTTCAATTGAAGTTTTGAGGCTCTTCCCTTTGTTTTTTGGCGATTATGAATTTGAAAATCTAGCAAAGCAGTTCGGACGCATGCGCATTTTCACAAGCTTTCCGAAAAGTGGTCATTTGCTGAAATCGGACACTCGAGTGCCGTTTTATGACCGTTTAAAGTTTCGTCGTCGGTTTTCGCTTTATCAGTGAAGATATCATCCCTATTCATACGTAATTTAGTGTATTCTAGCATAATTCTACATAATTATTGTAATTTGAAGTAATTTAGTGTAATAAATTCAGCATAAATCAAGTAATTTAGCGTGTTTTAGTATAAATATGCTAATTATATATAAAAAATGTAATCTAGCAAATATTTAAAAATAAATAATATTTTTTAGTGTTATATTTCAGCATTTTAGCTATTTGTCTCTTAAAAAAAAGTTAACATAATTTAAAGTAATCTAGTGTCAATCAGCATAAATTAACATAATTTCAAGTAATTTAGCGTATTTTAGTATAAATATGCTATCAAAAAAAGTAATCTAACAAATATTATTTACAGTTTGAATTCTTAATTCAAACCGTACAGAATATTTACGGTTTGAATTAAGAATTCAAACCGTAAATAATATTTACGGCTTGGGCAGAAATAAATTTTTTACAAAATCTTGATTATTTATATTAAAATAATTTTGTTTTTGGGTAAAAATAAAAATCACGGGTCTATTCCTGTTTAGTACACATGACCTGCAGCTGGATGCAGATCGATCTGCCATGAATCAGTGCTCCATGTGCATGAATTAATTTCCTCCATGTGATTATGTGAATGTTTGTTTTCTTGCACTTGGAGCTTAATTTTAGTATCGATTCTTTTACTTTTTGCAATCTTATTCTTTTACTTGTTGTCTTGTGCTATTGGATATCTAAGCTTGGCGCACTTTACATATTGTGCTGGTTTTAGTTTTAAAGAAATCAATTATCTTAAAAAAAAAAAATTAATTGTGCCAATGAATAGCACTCAAATTAAACTGATTAGAACAAATTAAGATCTGTACATTTGACCAGTATCTCGCTCCAAAAATTAGGACGGTTCACATCTAAACTCAAAATTTTATTCGGCAATATACGATTTCATGGTCAAGTGATCCATTCCGATTCCGATTTCAGAGCCATGGTAGAAATCAGTGTTATTGATGTGCTTTTTCTTATTTTAGTTGTTTTACTGTTTAATAGATGTAGCCAGATCATATTTTTAGAGTGCTTACTACTCAGTTTAGCAAGTAAAGAGGTGAAAAGATTCATGTGAACGGTTATGTAATGATACTCTCAAGGCTGTCTTGTTTGGGTAGGCTTCTCTTTTAAGGCAGGGGCCCACAGAGGTAGGTACCACAGAGGCTGGTACCACTTGAATCAACATGTGATGTGTTCCTCCAAGATCAACAATGTGATCTCAACGTTTCAGCAAACACTTGAATTATAGAATAGTAGAACTGAGCAACCAATCTAACTATAGGTTTAAAAGAAATCAAACGGAAAAAAAGCAGTATTTTTTTACATTTGAATCTAGAGTAATTTATTTTTTGAAACGAGTAATGAGGTCAAGTCACCCAAGATTATTTATTTCAACCTTTGAAACAAAATATTTTTTCTATTTAGATTACGAACTCATAACTTCTCATATAAGAGACATGCGTCTTTGCCACTACATCAGGAGAAATTTAAGTGACAACAATAACAAACATTCCTTAACATTTGATTCAAGAATAATCTTAAAGTATAAGAATAATAAATATGTTATATTTATGTCTTTGGAGTACAACCAGCAAAAGAGAAAAAAAACACGAGGGATCAGATTTAGGGGTGAAAATGGAGCGAATACGTAGCGGATAGCGGTAAAACCATAATCATATCTCTTTTTAATTTTCCGGATACGGATACGGATCGGATATCAACTGGATACAGATACGGATACGGATCGAATGAAGATCTTAGTAAATACATAACTGTGTTCGGGCCTGTATTAAACGAATGGGCTTTAATAGGCCCACATAACTAGGCCCGACCAAAACAATCTTAGTTATATATCTTAGATGGATACACTGCCGTAATTATTTGGTCATTTTTCCATTATTACATGTTTAACATAAAAAATTAGTACTTGAGATAACTGGATATGAATGCATTCAAATGTAGACACTAAGGTGAGAAAAAGTGAACTCTGACGCATTATCCATATTGCAAACTTCCTCTACTTAAGTGCAGATGCATTAAAGAGCCAACCCCACAAATTATTTCTGATCAAATCTGATCAAATAGTTGTCTATCCTTATTTTGAATGAACTGGAGATGCTCCCTGGAATTTGGTTGGAGATTTCTTTTTTTATTATTTTCTTCTATACATTGACAGCTTTCCAAAAGCAAAAAATTTCCCTATTTTTTAATATAGATGGCCGGGGGCGGAAACCGATCAAAGAGTGCATATGGAAACGAAAAAAGGCGGTCAAAAATTTGCTTTTCAAATTTGATGCTAAAGACCTTATAAATTTGTAATATTATATAGAGGGCTACTACATATAAAAAGTAAAATTCAGTTGAATTTATATATACTATATATACTATGTACCGCCCCTGTGTGGATGTGTATATTTACTTTACATAAGTGAACTTTTCATTTTTTTTTATTTAGCATCTGTAACATGTCAATTCTCTCTTTCAAAATTCTATTATATATTTTCACTGTATAAACAAAAAGTAAACAATCATAAGAACTTCGTAAAAAATAATTTATGGCTGTAATTACATCCATTGTTGTTCATTTATTAAGGATATCATACCAAATTGTCCTCTCTTTTTTTAAAACTAAAGTTTATAAATCTCAATAATTTATTTTGACTTTCTCCAATGACTTTATGGTTAGTGATGACATCGAGCGAATTAACTTGAGAAATGTACAATGGAGAACTGAAATTATTCTCTTTTGTGTTGTTAGCAAGGCCCAATTTACCAAATGGGAGCCCATATTTTTTTTTCTTTCTGAAATCTCAGTGTGGTAGTCGATCGGACCTGTATTAATTAAATGAATGGGCTTGAATGGGCCCCCATAATTAATTAGGCCCGACCAAAACAATTTCAATTATCTTAGATGGATACACGCCGTTATTTGGTCATTTTTTCATTGTTACATGTTAAATATAGAAAATTAGTACTGAAAATAACTAGATGCCGAATGCATTCAGAGATAGACACTAATATTAAACACTTAAAAATGAAGTCGACCCATTTTCCATATTACAGACTTACTCTACTTAAGTACAACATTGGTAATAATATTGCATTAACTTTATGTAAAGAGCAATTAATTTTGCTTAAAAGTCGAGCAATTTTTCTTTTCATATTTGTGTCTTGCTTTAATTTTGTAAGAATATTGAAAAATTAATATTTTTGATGTAATTGCTTCTATTGTTGTTCATTTATTTATTATAATATCAAATCTCAAATCTCCTTCCATTCCTAAGAAAAGATACGTCTGTATTCTCTCTCGCCATAACGCCTAGATAGCTGCCGCCCATAGCGTATCCCAGAAGACCTTCTGACTGTCTATCTTGAAGTGAGTTTCGCCACAGCCACCAAAACTGTGTAATCTGTGTAACTGGGTATTTAGTTAGAGAACTTACTAATGGAAAATCTATATTTATCATCTGGAGAAAAATGAGTAATCCATGAAAAAACCCGTTAATTCATGTAATTCAACAATATTTAGCTACCCCATCTTTCATACCTTTTACATTTTAGTACATTGATTTCCCACCACTTGGGTAGCAATTTGACATGCTCCGCACTTCAATTTTCATAAGGACTCAGTTTTTAGATTTTACATGCTTCATAATTAATCAACATTAGCTTTTGATAGCAGTACAAATTGAATAATGTGAAAACGATACATTTTTGGGACAAGAGCATGCCTGTTACTTGTACTGTTAGTCAGGTCCAATTTACCATATGGACAAGCTTACAATTTTTTTTAAATCTTTGGGTGTTAAGTCGGGCCTGTATTAAACTAATAGGCTTTAATGGGCCAAAAGATAACTTCACACGTATCATGTATATATATATATGATGTATACTGCTGTGTACCAGTGATGCATAATGGGCTTGCAGTATTTATTTTCATTTTTCTGTGCTTTTGTGAAGTTCAGCATGTGAATAGGATTTTTTTTTTTTTTTGGTGTGTTTCTAAGCTATTTCTTTGATAAGTTTCTTTTGGCTATCTTTTGTTTGTTAGATTTTCTTTAAAATTAGAAAATAAATCCTCTCTCATAAGAAAATGGAAGATATAATAAATCCATATAATTTTGACTTTTAATGAACCACTTGAAGGAACCTGAAAAAATGGAGATAAGTCTTATTTAATTTAGTCCTTAAACTATCATTTATAAAGGAATTACTAACTCTCTGACCTTTACGTGCTATCACCTAGTGCATGTCACAATTGTTAAGGGAGCTGATTTTAAAAAAAAATGTTCAAGGGCCTAATCACACTTTTAATAGTAAGAGTCATAAGAAGAGTGTTACATGTTAAGTGTCCACCTTAACAGATGTGTTGTAATTTTAATTACTTGGATAATTATATTTGACACAAATTAAGCTGGATGCATTTAATATAGGGGCAATTTCATGTATCCCCCTCAAAAACTTCAATATTACGTATTTCCCCCTCTAAAATTTGAAATTACATATTTCCCCTTCTAAACTTTCCAAACTCACAAATTTACCCATTTAATCAATAAAATATATTTAATATATTTAAAAATACTTAAATAATATTATTTCTGATTCTAAATTTTTTTCAGACCATTATACCCCTTCCTCCTTCCAATCTCGTTCTTTCTCTTCAATTCATGTGCGTCTTACACCGTCCCCACCTATGGATCGGAGCAATGCGGCGAGCTCCAACTGCATCAGGCTGCCGCACCATCCATGTCGAATCGGCGAAAGATGTCACGCAGCTGCTTCAATCCATAGGTGGGGACGGTGTGAGACGCTCATAAATTGAAGAGAAAGAACGAGATTGGAAGGAGGAAGGGGTATAATGGTCTGAAAAAAATTTAGAATCCGAAATAATATTATTTAAGTATTTTTAAATATATTTTATTGATTAAATGGGTAAATTTGTGAGTTTGGAAAATTTAGAAGGGGAAATATGTAATTTCAAATTTTAGAGGGGGAAATACGTAATATTGAAGTTTTTGAGGGGATATATGAAATTCCCCCTTTAATATATAATCATGAAAAATATGATTATGTGATAGTGTGTTTCTGAAAATATTGAACGAGTTACTTTACAAAATATTGTTCTCTTGTAACCACTTAGTTTGTTTCTTTTAATAATTTCTAATTTTTTTAAAACATATAATTACTATTTTCAAAACATGTCTAGTAATGGTACGAAAATCATGTGAGTTATCATCATTATATTTATATACCATCATAAGGAACACCTTGATAACTATAATATATAAGAGTTAACCGAATAAAAGAATGTTATAAAAGTAGCTAAGTGTGTAATTACCAATATTTTGTTAGAAGTACTTAACTTAATGATAAAAATACATAGTCATCCGGTCATTTTTTCGTTATTATATGTTAATAGTAACTAGTTGGTGTTAAATATAGTTAAATACAAAGGAATTGATCTGAAATAACACTTAAGAAGTAGACTCGACACATAAATTAAAGAGCCCCACAAAATATTTTCTCTATGCTTACCATCCCGTTCAAATTTTGTTACAGCAAATCATATATTTTATCTAGACTTTTTTTAAATTTAGAATAAATTTTGAAAATAGAGGCGAGAAGCAATATCAATTACCAAGAGATCAGATCGATGTGTAAATTTCAAGGTTCTAAATAGCGTTTATAGCGTCGTAGCGGGAAGGCTAAAAAAAAAGCTATAGCGAATAGCGTCGCTATAGCGGAAGCTATAGCGAATAGCGTCGCTATAGCGGAAGCTATTCCAAATAGCGTTTTTTTTTTACATTTCGTATATTCAATATTTGTACTAAATATCAACATTATCTAAGATCTCATAGAACAATAAATAACACCAAAGTAATTAAGAAATTATAATATTCATATTGAACCCGTACAAAGTCCAAATTGCGGTTCAAAATATCCATAGTAATATCATAAACTATCGATTTTTCTTATTAAAAATATCTTAAGTATCATGATTCATGACATAATCTATTTTTTTTTCTATTCAAATTTTAATTCAGGTTTGGACTTTTTTTCTATTCAAATTTCAATTTATATTCCCAATTTCAAATTGATTTATTTGTAGCAAGTAGCAACAAATTCAATTTCGGTTTGAGATTTTTTTTACCTTTATTTAAAACCCATATAAATTGCTTAAAAAAAAAAAAAAAAAAAAAACCCATATTGTATAGCGCAAATAGCGCTGTAGCGGCCGCTATAGCGGCCGTAGCGCAAATAGCGCATTTTGATGTCGTAGCGTAGCGTTTGGGGTCCAAAAACGCTATAGCGCGCTATTTAGAACACTAGTAAATTTACGCTCAAATGTGAATTCTTTTGATTTAGAATCTGACACTTGCAAATTATCTTTTAAAATTATAATATATTTTATTCACTCAATAGAGCAATATTATGCATAGAGGAACATCAAGTTTTGTATATATAACACAAAATGTACAATAATCATAAAAGTTTGTACACAAACTTTTTTTTATGTAATTAGTTCTTCATTTATTAAGGACAATCATAGCAACTCCTTGTATACATTTAGTTAAACATTTGGTATTAGACATCACTTCGGCTATAATTAATTATTACAATCACATAATCTTTAGATAATAAATTCCATTATTATATTTTTTTTCAAGTAACAAATCATTACAATAGATGAAGCTCTCACAGTGAGAAGTCATTGTTCTGCTTCAGATGTTGATATCTTAGAATGATTTTGAGAAAAGAAAAATTATTTAAGAGTTATCCAACCAAACCAAAAATCTCCAAAGACTTTTTTTTGAGAACTTAGCGGAGGCTGCCAAGTGTGTAACAAAATCTCCAAGGACTTGAGCCATAATGAGGGAAAAACCCACCAAGATACTAAATTGGCCGAGATTTTTATATATAAGAAAATAAATAAATAAAATATTAAAAATGAGAAATGGTTGAACAGAATTTTAAAAATGGGAAGGCCGCCATGCCAGACTCCGGCCCGTGAAAAAAAAAAAACGGGACGCCATGCCAGACTCCGGCCCTAAAAAAAATAATTTTTTTTTTTCTGCTGTGTTCAGTCAGAAATCCAATAATTTTGATCAGATTCAAAATTCATTTTAGAGAAAATGGCTAAATGGATTTTTTTGTTCTGTATATCAAAATAAAGGTATGAAAGTCTAGTTTCCAGATAATATAATTTACCTATACAAAAATATTATAGATTGGTACAGTTTTAGCGATAATTGACCGAGGTCAGAATTCAGAAAAGCTGAAATTTCAGTGAGCAGTCCAATAATTCTGACCTCTGTCAATTAATCGCTAAAACTGTACAAATATGTAATATTTTTGTATAGATAAATTATATTATATGAAAACTAGACTTTTATACCTTTATTTTGGTATAAAGAACACAAAAATCCATGTAGCCATTTTCTCTAAATTGAATTTTGAATCTGGTCAAAATTATTGGACTGCTCACTGGAATTTCAGCTTTTCTGAATTCTGACCTCTGTCAATTAATCGCTAAAAATGTACCAATCTGTAATATTTTTGTATAGAGAAATTATATTATCTGAAAACTGGACTTTCATATCTTTATTTTGATATAAAGAACACAAAAATCCATGTAGCTATTTTCTCTAAATTGAATTTTGAATCTGGTCAAAATTATAGGACGGCTCACTGGAATTTCAGCTTTTCTGAATTCTGACCTCTGTCAATTAATCGCTAAAACTGTACCAATCTGTAATATGTTTGTATAGAGGAATTATATTATCTGGAAACTAGACTTTCATACCTTTATTTTGATATAAATAACACAAAAATCCATGTAGCCATTTTCTCTGAAATGAATTTTGAATCTGATCAAAATTATTGGATTTCTGACTGAACACGTACAGCAGAAAAAAATTTTGATTTTTTTTTTTTTCCCGTTTTTTCCACGGGCCGGAGTCTGGCATGGCGTCCTACAGGGACGCCATGGCTCATGGCGGCCTTCCCATTTTTAAAATTCTGTTCAACCATTTCTCATTTTTAATATTTTATTTATTTATTTTCTTATATATAAAAATCTCGGCTAAATTGGTGTCATTAGCTTCTTTAAACAAGTTGGAACCAGCAAATGCTCTGTGGTTAGTGATGGCATGGAGAGAATGAACTTGAGAAATGTATAATGGAGAACTGAAATTATTTTCTTTAGTGAAACTAAAAATAATAGTTCTCCATAATTTATTTTAGTTTCCTCCAATGACATAATTCATTTCAAAAACTTTTATGTGTAAGATTTATGTTACTTAATTTTTACACTACTACAGAAATGGTCATTGTACACGGACATAAACAGGGGAGCTACACGGATTTCCTGCCGTGTGGAGTGCGAGGGTGTATAATCCCCTGAATAAATTATACACGGATATTTACCCGTGTGCAATTCCTGAGAGCTACACGATCATTATATAAACAACCGTGTTCAATTCCTTGCCAAGTGGCGTTCTCCAAACCCGAGCTACACGGATCATTACATAAACAACCGTGTCCAATTCCTTGCCAAGTGGCGCTCTCCAAAGCCGAGCTACGCGGATTGGAACATAAACAGCCGTGTAGGATTACTCTGTCTACACGGACTTTCTAGGATAATATCCGTGTAGAAATAGTTATTCTGCACGGCGTATTACATAAACAACCGTGTCCAATTCCTGGAGATCTACACGGATATTTAACTAAACGGCCGTGTACAATCATTTTTCTGCACGGACGTCTATCTAAATATCCGTGTAGAATAACTATTCTACACGGATTATTACATAAGCAGCCGTGTAGCTATCTTATATTTTTATTTTGCTTTTTGTTTGGCTTTCTACACGGACTTTTGTGAAATATCCGTGTAGAATGGTAATATTATTTTTTTAATTTTTTTTTTATGTTTTGGCTAGCCTCCCGTTTGCTAGCCATTAAAAATCAATTCCATAACAAAGAATTTACAATATATCAGAATACAACCCCTAAACAAAATTCATGTTACACTAAATTATATCAAAAATCATACAAAAATTCATGTACACTAAATTATATTAAAAATTCATGCACACTAAATTATACAAATCCATACTCTGGTTTACAATATTCCTATTGAAACCACCTTGCCCACATACATCTAAAAAAATCTATCTGTTCCATGTCGTAATGCCCTGCCTGTTTCTTCGATTTATACTACCAAAAATTCAAAATATGTAGGTTATTAGAAAAATACAATCTAACAACTACATCTCTGTTTTGCTTTATAAAAATAAATATTGCAATTATAACAATGCAACTAATAAAACAAATTTAGTAGAATAAAAATATTAGAGGAAAATCAATATTGATTATATGGACAAGTCAAGGCAAACATATGAATTACATACCGGATATTGTGGCCATTCGAATTGCAAGTGTTCGACAAAGTGAAACATATAAATCATCGTGTAATAACCGCATTCCCAACCCTTTAACTGTTACGGGCACTGAAATTTTCATTTAGCGGCCTATGTTAGAATGACAATAAATTTTTGAACAAAAAATATGAAATTATAAAAATTATAGTGTGCTCACCGGCTGCCACCTGAAACACAACTTATTTTTATGCTTCGGATTCGTGCTTTGCATTCCTCCATCTTTAATATATTGCAGAAAAGCCCTTACAAAATTGAGTGAATGTAATTAGCAATTCCACAATTTGTTATATATAATTGGAAAAAAATCAAACCAAGTGAATTACTATTGCTTACTGTCTTATTGGAGTGCAGATCATTTGGGAGTCCTGAGGAGTGATGCCCTGTGTGGGCTGTGAAGAATCCATGATGAAAACCAAATTTTCAAGTGGCACAATCACAATCAAACACCAGTGGCCCCTCTGGTGGTATGGCAGGAGCATAAATCTCTTCTTCCCCGAACGAGTCTTATGCATCGCTGAACACAAGTACTTGACAGTATCTTTCAGATGAAAATCCACCATCGTACCATTAGCTTTGTCGGGGTCCAAGAATGCACATTTGTTCACCTTATCTTTCCCACAATCCACAGATTGTCTTTGTTGTAACATCCTGAAAAATCATCATTTCACATTAGAATGTATATTTGAGTGCTATACACATGATATATATGATTTTTGGTCACTTACATGATGAAAACGGTGAGGACTCCCTCATCGAGCCATTTATCGCTTGACGAGGCATGCAGAAAGTCTGAGAATTCTTTGAAAGCCGGCAGGACCGTCCTGCCTTCGTGTAGGAGAATCTCGGGGGGGACAGCGAATACTACGTCCTGCATATCATCTGGTGCCTTAACCAGGCAGGCGTGGAGATCCCGCAAATCCTCGGGCAAATGGCTAACCTCTTCTTCGGAGAGCCCCGTACGGTCTACCCCCGCAGCGGCTGGGGCAGCGGCAGGCGCAGCGGCTGGTGCAGCAGGAGATTCATGCGCATCAGCCCCGAGAAAGCCTTGCCGTACCGGTGACAAAGCTTCGTCCGCAGCGTTGGAAACGCCTCTTCGGGTCTATATCAAATTTTGAACCTTTTTTCAATTATTTCAAAATAATGATTTGAATGTAACATAAGATATCCGTATTTTATTTAGAGATTACCTAATCCAAAATAATCTGACACTTGGGCCATTGGACAATCTGTCTACGGGCGTCATCAAGCACCAACATGTCGTCGGAAGGGACAGGAAGAGGTATGCTGCCAGCCCATTCGGCCACAATCATGTCAATCGTTACAGGGAGATGGTTGGGCCTTAGCTGAGAACCGGCTGGAGGATGTACAATACCCTTAGCAAGGGTCAGAGGAGTTTTGTCGTGCCACATGACGAGGTCGCATGATGTGGCCTCCTGCAATAATTATCAGAAATTAGTTAATGAACAAGTCACAATCACGGGTAGATTATGAACAAGTAGTGATTACCTGTAGATTGTCCAACACGCCCAGCACTTGGGTCCCGGATGCTTGTCTGCTTCGCTGAAATCCCGGCGAAATAGGAGGTTGTTGCTCGGATTGCTGCGTAAGAGATGTAATTTGGTTGATGCACCTTGATTCGAATTCAGCCATCCTTCCATCGTACTCCATTCTGATCTCCTCGCGTACCTCCTGGCGTACCTGCGCCAACCTTGATTCCATCTCGTCCGTGCTAACTTTGGCACGCGGTCTTCTTTTTGGTTTTGGTCCGTCGTATACATCCTTCCAGCCACAGTAGACCGAGACACCCCTAACTCGACCCGTGTGTTCTTTAGTCCCGAGCGCTGCGGACAAGGAATCATCCACTCTTTCGACAGTCATGGAGCCCGAATTTACCTCCTCCTCCACATCCAACTGTTAAAAAAAAAATTAGTTATAGCAAAAGACAAAGTAATGTACACGAAGTTACCATAAAGACTCTTACCATTTTCTGAGCCACGGGTTGCACGTCATTTGGGAGTACTATCGTCCCGTCAGCGGTTACCTCAGATCTTCCCATGAGCCAGTGTTGGGCCCTAGGATTTTGGATCCTAACCACAGGTGAGTCAGAATCTTTGTTGTTCTCCAGTACTGCCGCCCATTCGGCCGACTTACCCCTATAACCACCTGACCCTAATTTGTGCGGGTACTTGTTCAATTTCGCGATCCTCCTGCCCTCGTCACTTTTTATCTTCACACATCAAGGTAAATCAATTAGCTAGTTTAAGGAATATAAGTACATATCGAAAAAGAACAAAGACTAAGTTGGCTAAATTTATATACCTTGAACTCTGCTATGGACTTCAAAGCTTGAAACTCCTCCCAGTCCTCTTGTTTCAGCCATTTATAGTAGCCTACCGGATTTCTCCCTTTCTCCATGAAATCCGTCTTCAACGTGCTCTTGAATTGCTTCCAAGCTTCATTCATTTTCCTCAGAGTCTTTTTCTTTTTCGCGGACTTTGGGTCGTCATCCTGGATGTTCCAATGAGCCTGCATGATTGACAACAAGATTACTGCATGTAAGTTCATTCAAGTTTTCAGGTCAGGTATAGACATATATAACTTGCAGGAAGACAACTACATGATGCATAGCAATTTAAAAAAGTTATTATTTACTTATAAAAGCAAATTCCCCCAAGAATGAGAATCTTTGGATGGTTGATGAAACTGAACAAAATACTCACGATAGACAATCTAATCAAGAGAGGTTGGAGTATGCCGAATAGGTGTGTTTTATGCAAAAGGCAGGCTGAAACGGTGCATCACATGTTTAATCAATGCACCTTTGCAAAGGCACTGTACGAAGAGGTGGCGGTTCAGACAAATCAAAACAGTGCCCAACATCGAATACTGCTAAACTACACGGACGTTGTTATCGACACAAGATACAGTAGAAAATTCAGAGAAATACTGCTGATTACGCAATTCGTGTTGTGGCGAGAAAGAGGGGCGAGAATATTCCGAGACTCGAACAAGGAAGTGACGGAACTGGTACAGGAAGTCCAAGACCAGTTGAGATATATGGAGATGAAGGAATTCACATAACAGTGCAATAAGACACCAACTCTATGTTTCATATGATTTTTTTGACGTTTTTAGCTTAAATATTCTGTTTGTTTTTAGTTTCGTATTTGATTTTTAAACCTTCAAAGGGCTCAAATGTTTGAGCTCACTTTTGCTTTATTTTCAAATGGTGGTTACCATTCTCTTGTAACAGAACCTTAATATCAATACAAATGGGGGCTAGACCCACATTTTTATTCAAAAAAAAGCAAATTCCAACTATGCTAAGGTTAAGACATGCTAGAAAACTTGTATCCAACAAAAAAAGAAATAACAAACAGAGAGAGAATAGGAAAAATGAATATATAATGCATGTACAGTTTTTTTTTTTACCTTCACAATGTTCCACCATTCGTTCTTATCTTCGTCATCGAATTTGTCCCACCTCTCAACCAAGATAGATGCATTCTGCTTCACCAAATTGTTACACCAATTTGTGTACTCTGCCCTACGTGGACCCTTCGGACATCCGGTTTTGTTGAACTCGATTTGCAAATCCTTCGCCTCTGAGGTCTTCGTGCACATTGTCGGACCTCTTTTCCTCTTTTCTGTCTGAGCCTGCGGGTCATCTTCTTCCACTATCATATCTGCCTGCGGTTCCACTATTTCCAAAATCCTATCTGCATTCTCACCTGACTGTGACATGGTTCTTTCTACAAAAAAGAAACATTATTACAAATGCTACGAAATGTAAAATTTAGGTCTAACTTATGTGTTGTTGGGTCCTTTGTTCAATCATAGTGTTGGTTTTGTAATTTAGTCCCTGTAACATTAGGTGTCCATGTCACCAGAATAGGTCAATTCATGAGGTAACTTTTCTCTTGAACCAAAATACAATCAGAGGTAAGGGTTTTGATTTAACCAAGATACAGGGAGTATTGCAACTTAGAGTGAGAGAGAGATGAGAGAGAGAGAGAGAGAACCTTTCAAAGAGAGAACAGCAACCGCGCGAGAGGAGATTAGAGATTCAATTGGCGAGTTCAGAGGAGAGCGACAGCAGAGACCGAGCTAGCACCGAGAGAGAGAACGATGGCAGCACCACAGAAAGAGATAGGAGACTAGGGGGGTTAGGTTTTAGGGGAGACGAGGGGATTTTTGAAAAGATCGAGCGACAGAGACGAGGCGCGCATTTTATTTCGCGTAAACTAAATCTTCACAGACATTTAATTAAACAACCGTGTAGAAACGTAATAGAGCTACACGTTTAATTAAAACCCGTGTATCATTAGTTTACGCGAAATTATGAAAATGCGCGCGCATATATGGTTTTTCTAGATTAATTTTTTCAAAATTCAAAATTTCATATTTTTCAAAATTTCATATTTTTTCAAAATGGAAAACTTAAAAAATAAAAAGGAACTTGATTTCAGTTTTATTTTAGCTTGAAAACTATTTTATCCATGTATCTTCGAGTATTTGGCGGAACTTGCAAATAAATATTTCAATTTCTACACGGGCGTTTAATTAAATATCCGTGTACAAAGCCTTTTGTACACGGATTTTTCATTAAACGCCCGTGTACATTGCTTAGAAGGTGAAACAACTCATGAAAATTAAACGGCCGTGTACAAAGCCTTTTGTACACGGATTTTTAATTAAAAGCCCGTGTACGTTTCTTATAAAACGAAACGACTCTTTAAAAGTAAACAACCGTGTAGAAAACTTTTCTTACACGGATTTGTAATTAAACGTCCGTGTCCAATTTTAAATTAAAACGTTTAATTCGAACAGGTTTCATACGGAATTCGAGAAGTTGCCTTATCTTTTTAATTCTGAGAAGACGAAACGATTCTTCAAAATTCTATATAATCTGAGAAACTCCCCCATTTCAATTACTTTTCTCTGAGATTTGGAAGAAGAAGTTTTGGAAGAAGAAATGGCCGCTTCGGTGCCACCGGAAGACGCAAATGTGCCATGGCCATGGCCCCCCGACTATGTCCCTCCCGAAGATGCTCCCGAAGTCCCTCCCGGCTATGAAATGCCTCCTCCCAACTACAGGAGGACATGGCCATGGCCGCCCTCAAATGTGCCACGACGAAGCCCAAGGGAGCACCCACCACCAAAGCCCTACAAAAGGAGGGGCAATCCCTGGATCAGGCCAAAGAGACCCTGAATTAGAAGGAGGGGGTCAGGCCAAGGAGGAATCCAGCCAGGCCAGTGAAGGAGTGTTTAATTAAGTTAATTAGCTTTTTTTTTCGTTTTGTTTTGATGTAATATATTTTTGTTATTAATTTAATCAGCATTTTGTTTTCTATCCGTTTAACTATTTTGTTAAATACTTCATGCTATCTAAATAAATACTATTATAGATATAAATTAGCAGTACAAAACAACCAACAAATAATTCATTTATGGATAATCACTAAAAAGTAAATTATTTTAAAAAAAATTATTTAAAATTAACTTAAATAATCTGTCTAAATAATATCATAGAATTCCTAATGCTCACTAAATAATCCGATTTGAAAACATAAATGAACACTTTACTTGATATGACCTTATCTGGGTTTACAAATTTATAAAACAACCATAGAATAATTTTTTGGAAAAAAAATACCTTCTGTTCAAGTAATTATTTCAAAATATTTTAAAAAAAAAAAATTTAAAGATAACAGGGACGCTGTTGTAACATGCAATTTAGTCCCTATTGTTCAAGTAAATTATTTTCAAGAATAATGTAATTTGAATATTTCAATTTCTACACGGGCGTTTAATTAAACATCCGTGTAGAAAACCTTTTGTACACGGATTTTTATTAAACGTCCGTGTACGTTTCTTAGAAGGCGAAAAAACTCTTGAAAATTAAACGACCGTGTAGAAAACTTTTCTTACACGGATTTTTAGTTAAACATCCGTGTCCAATTTTAAGTTAAAACGTTTAATTCGAACAGGTTATTACGGAATTCGAGAAGTTGCCTTATCTTTTTAATTCTGATGAGAAAGACGAACCGAATTCAAATAATCACTCCCCCGTTTCGATTATTTTTCTCTGAGAATAATTTAAGGGGAAAAAGTACCATTCTACACGGATGTTAATTAAACATATATGTAGAAATGTATTTGCACACGGATATGTAATGAAATATCCGTGTAGCTCCCTTTGAATTTCTACACGGACATTTAATGAAACGTATAAATATATTTGTACACGGATGTTTAATTAAATGTCCGTGTAGCTCCCTTTGAATTTCTAATGAAATTAAAAGTTATTCTTAGAAAGGTGGATTTTTTTTATCTAAACAAATAAAATATAAATTTCACGTACTAATTAAATTATATCAGAAATTATACAAAAATTCATGTCTAGATTATATCAAAAATTAATACAAAAAATCCTACACTAAATTATACAAATCCATATTTCTAGTTTTCAAAAATTACCGTTGAAACCACTCTGCCCACATATCTAAAATAATTTATCTGGTTCTTGCTCATGATGCAAAAAAGAAATATTATAAACGAAATAAAAATATTACAATGAGACAGAAATATCCAGAGATTGTAAACCGGCCTTGAGTCTTTAGCTTCATTGGGCTCTCTGAAATATTATAAAAGAAATAAATTATGCATTGAATTTTTTTTCCAAATAAGAAATATTAAAATTTTCAAGTTTAAAAGGAGTAAATATTATACATTGGATTTTTTTTTCCTTCTTCTCTTTTTTTTTCCACTATTTGAACATCTTCCCATAATCCTTCATTGTGGTCAGATCTCATGTAATTTGCTTCGTCTTGTTCTGCAATTGTTGCTATCTCAGCTTGCACATCAGTACAAAATTGAGGTATCTCTTCGAACTGGTCGTACTCTTCTTCGTCGGTGATATTTTCTACTCCAACAATCCTTCTTTTTCCGGATAGGACGACACTCCACCTATCATCACTCGGGTCAGTGACATAAAAGACTTGGGTGGCTTGCTTGGCAAGTATGAACGGATCATCAACATACCCGACTTTGTCAAAATCAACGAGGGTGAACCCGTCGTTATCAACTTTAACACCCCGGTCTTCGACCCATTGGCACCGAAACAAGGGAATGCTAAGGTGAGAATTGTAAACGAGCTCTCAAATTTCTTCAATAACGCCGTAATAAGACTTTGATGCTATTACAGGCCGAGCATCCCCCGATCTACTGAATTCTTGAGACGTCGCCACCAACGTCACCCCACTATTTTACATCGTGCTCTTATCACACTGTAATTTAGTGTAAAATGTATATCCGTTAATCTCGTATCCTTGGAATGTTCTAACAACCATTTGGGGTCCTTCGCCCAGCAATCTAACAGTTTCATTTACGGGGGACCTTTCGGGGTGTGATTTCACTTTGTCTTTCATCCATCCTATAAAAGAACGGTTATGCTCGTCAGTAAGCCACTTCTGACTTCTCGTGTAGTTCTGTTGTCGAAGGACTGTCATGTGCTCATCTATATATGGAGCAACATCTGCCATGTGCTGTAGTACAATAAAATGTGCCTTTCGCAGGTCATCGTTATCAGCAACTATGGCTTTCAACCCTATTGTCCCTACTCCCTGGAGCCTTCCCTCATATCGAGATTTTGGAACGCCAATAGGACCCACACCGGTCATGTAATTGGTGCAAAACTCAATTACCTCTTCTGTGGAATATCCTTCCACAATGCTACCTTCAAGACGATGTCGGTTCCTTACGTAACTTTTCAAAATACCCATGAATCTCTCGAATGGATACAATACCGCAGGAACGCGAGACCACAGATCTTAATTTCTCTCACGAGATGAACAACAAGGTGAACCATAACATCGAAAAAAGATGGCGGAAAATACATCTCAAGATGGCAAAGGGTAACGATGACCTCCTTCTGCAAAGCGTCTAATTTGAGCGGGTCTATCACTTTAGAATTAATTGCATTGAAGAAAAAACAAAGCTTCGTAATGGTTTGCCGCACGGGCTTCGGTAAAATTCCCCGAATTGTAACAGGAATCATATGTGTCATTAAAACATGACAGTCGTGGGATTTCGGACCAATCAATTTCAGGTCCTTCATCGACACCAGCTTCTTAATATTCGAAGAATACCCTGATGGGACTTTAATACTATGAAGGCATTTACAAAAGCTCATTTTCTTGATCTTCGACATTGTGCACATTGCGGGGGGTAGGTATGCCTTTTGCTTCCCTTTATCCTGCAGTGCAAGCTCGGGTCGTATTCCCATTAATTTCATGTCTTCTCGAACTTTAAGACTGTCTTTGGTCTTCCCCGAAATGTTCAATAATGTGCCAATCAAACTGTCACAGACATTTTTTTCAACATGGATGACATCTAGGCAATGTCTCACTTCTAAATATTCCCAGTATGGTAGCTCCCAAAATATGGACTTCTTTTTCCAAATATCTTTCGGTGGTGGTTTGGCACATTTTCCAAAAACAACAGCAAGGTGTTTAACCCGCATGAAGACATTCTTCCCATCTAACGGACGACGTGCCACTCCAAGCTCAATTTTCCCGTTGAATACCTTCTTCTTCTTACGGTATGGGTGATTAACAGGAAGAAACCTACGGTGCCCCATAAAAACATTTTTTTTACAATTTTTCAACCTCAGCACCTGCGTGTCATCTTCACAGATGGGGCACGCTTTTGCTCCTTTACAAGTGTAACCCGATAAATTCCCGTACGCTGGGAAATCATTTATGGTGCAGAATACCATGGCCCGCAAATTAAATTGCTCTTTGCCGCACGCATCCCAGACCGGGACGCCATCACGCCACAATTTCTGGAGGTCCTCAATTAATGGTGCGAGATACACATCTATGTCATTTCCGGGTTGTCTGGGTCCTTGGATTAGTAATGACATCATTATATACATGCGTTTCATGCACAACCAAGGAGGAATATTGTAGATGCATATAAGAACTGGCCAAGTGCTGTGCTGACTGCTCATGCTTCCAAACAGACTCATTCCGTCTGTGCTCACCCCTAACTTAAGGTTTCGTGATTCGCCACCAAATCCTTCGAAATGTCTATCAATGTTTCTCCATTGAATTGAATCAGCAGGGTGTCTTAGTTTACCATCTCTTTTGCGCTCTTCTTCATGCCAACGCAACAATTTCGCATCTTTGGGATTTGCAAATAACCGTCTGAATCTCGGTATTATCGGGAAATACCACACCTCCTTAGCCGGAGGCCTTGCCTTTTTTCCTTCATCACAATCGTCAGTGTCATGGTCCTTGCGTTTATACCGTGAAACACCGCATTTAGGACAAACATGCATGGCCTCGTACTCTCCACGGTAAAATACACAGTCATTCGGACATGCATGTATTTTTTCAATCTTCAAACCCATTGGACAGATCAACTTCTTCGCCTGATATATTGTACAGGGTAACTCGTTGTTATCTGGGAGCATCTCTCGTAAAAGCTTTAATAAGGACGTGAAACTCTTATCGCTCCAACCGTTGTCTGCTTTTAAGTTCAATAATTTCAACACAGCTGATAGTTTTGTAAATTTGGTACACCCGGGGTATAACGGCTTTTTAGATTCATTAGACAGATACTGAAAATTTTTAAAATTTTTATCACTAATTTCATCTTCCACATCACGTAACATGTCCTGTAGATTCTCAGTAAAATCGTATTCTGCATTTTCATCAATCTCCACCTCATCATCCTCGTTGCAATCAAGCCCAGCATTATCGAAATTTTCGACATTCTCAAAATCATCGTTGCATTCAAATTCAAAATTATCAACAGTTTCTATATTATCATCATTCTCGTCCAAAACAAAATTTCTATTGGTTCCACTACATTCCCCAATTTTCTCACCATGCATAAACCAACATGTATATCTTTTCTTAAATCCCCGACAAATCAAATGAGCTCTAATTTCTTCCGAATCCCCAAATCTTATAAATTTTTTACAACCTCTACAAGGACACAAGATGTCGTTATCTTTTGTATCCACTCTATAACTCTCAGCAAATTTTAGGAACTCATCAACGCGAGCCAAATATTATGTACTATCACGTCGCAATTCGTACATCCAACTTCGATCCATCTGTAAATTAAAGTAAACAAAAAAAAATTCCAATTAAACATATATGGTGGTCAGTATATATATTGTTCCAAATTCTTGGCTTATAAAGGGCTGGTTTACAATCCTAACCCACTCTTTGAATATTATGCCTCATATGTGAACACATATTAGCGGGATTTAATTAGTATTTGAGAAAAATTCGGCAGCATTTCTCCTTAACTCCCCAAGTATGCGTAAAAACCATATACTCGTAGGAGCAATAAGGAGAAATACTATCGAACTTTTCTCAAATACTAATTAAATCCCGCTAATATGTGTTCACATCCTAAATGAGACACAATATTCAAAGAGCAGTCCCAAACGGGAGACTATCCAAAATTAATCCCTATTGGATTAATTTTGAACGGGCATGGACCTAAAAGCATCAGTAGGTCGGTTATTGGACCACAATACACTAATTATTTACATTATCTTAACAAATCAAGCACGCATGCATTAAATAATAATTGACAGAAATAATTACGCAATATTAATCAGTAACAGAAAATTAGATAAAGAAGAGGGAAATATATATATGTATGACTAACCTTGGCAATAGAGAGGAGAATGCGAATTAACTTCCAAGCTAGATCTCAGATCCGGCCTCGTTCCTTGTGCGCAGAAATTAGACCAATTCAATACAGAGAGAGAGAGAGAAGTATTAATTGATCAAAACGGCGCCAGAAGAAGGCCTTTTATATAGTTCCAACCCTAAAATAACCTTTCTACACGGATAATAATATATAAATCCGTGTACAACAAGCATTACGAGAGCTACACGGACTTTTATATAGGTAGCCGTTTATAAAAGATAACCTTTCTACACGGACATTTATATAAACAGCCGTGTGTAATATAAAATATAAACTTTCTTCACGGACATTTAGAATTCTTTTTTTTTTCCTAATTTTTGTTTTATTTTTTTTGGCTAGCCTTCCATTATTTCGAGCAAGTATCTTTGTTTTCAGTTAATAACCTTTGTGCACGGATATTTAGCTATAAATCAGTGTAGAAAGATACACAGACTTTTATATAAACAGCCGTGTAAATTATTTTTCTACACTGTTAATTAAACAAAAATCTGTGTACTATTTCTCATTTCTACACGGCTCTTTATTAAACTCCGTGTAGCATTGTTTTTTTTTTCTTTTTTTTTACTAATTTTTTTTTCCAATGTTTTTCAGATAGCAAAAGAAACAATTTCCAAAACAGAGGAAGACATTTAAAATCCAGAATTCCAAGACATAGCAATTTAAACTAAAAATTCATGTACACTAAATTATACAAAATCATTACAAAAGTTGGAATAAAAATTCATATGTAAACTAAAAAATTCCATTAAGGACTAGAATAGGGTGGTTCTTTCCTTTTGGTGCCAGTAGGGTTTACAGAGGGGATGATATGAGAAGATACATGTTTTACTAAAGAAAGAGTTGAGTAAAAAGTTGGATGAAGGACCATCAAAAAAAAAAGGGAAGAGGTCGATGAAGGACCTTCAGAGCCGGATGAAGAGACGAATGAAGAGTCGGATGATCTCAGACTTCATTCGACTCTTCACCCGGCTCTGAAGGTCACATTCACCTCTTCATCCGGCTCTGAAGGTCCTTAACCCAACTCTTACCCAACCCTTCGTCCAGTAAAATTGATCAAAAGAGAGATAATTTCTCCTTTGGATCTTGCTTGCTCGAATTAGTTAGGACATGCAAGGAACTAACCAAAAGACTACTTAGGTTAATATGTCCTAAACTAAACACCTTAGCAAGATCTAGAGGAGAAATACAAATTAACTTCCAAGATCTCAGATCCGGCCTCCAGTTATAACATCTTTACCCTTGAAAAACACTTTAGCGCAGAAATCAGATCAATTAATTGGGGAAATGAAGCACTTCGCATGGGAATTCGAGATGTAGGTTATCAATTATATCGGATCGCTCATCTGTGAGCTCCCAAAACAGTAGCTCATATCGATATAATTTGCGATCCAACACAATTGATAAACCTACATCTCAACCCAATTGTTAACTGTGAGAGGGGAGAGTATAAATTGATCAAAACGGCGCTGGGGAGAAGGCCTTTTATATAACCAAAAACCTAAAATATCCTTTCGACACAACTCTTTATTAAACGTCCGTGTAGCTCTCTCAAGGCTTTCTACTTTGTCATTTAAACAAAAAACCGTGTACAATTTCGTCCTTTCTACACGGCTCTTTATTAAACATCCGTGTAGCTACTACAGGTTCTCTACACGGTCATTTAAACATTTATCCGTGTACAATTCTTGCCTTTCTTCACGGTTCTTTAATTAAGAATCCGTGTAGCTCTCTCAAGGCTTTCTCCACTGTTATTTAAACAATAAGCCGTGTACAGTTCCTGGTAAACGTCCGTGTAGCTCTCTCACGTCTTTCTACACTGCTTCTTTAATAAATATCCGTGTAGAGACAATACAGATATTTCAGGCATCCAAAAAATTACAACTTCTACACGGTTTTTATATAAAATTGCCAAATCCGTGTACAATGTGCCATGTACAATGACCATTTATGTAGTAGTGTTAGTCTATACAATTTCAAATTTAATGTTAAAAAAAAAAAAACTTAGAAAACTTACTAATGGAAAATCTCAATATATCATCTGTATAAATGAGTAATCCATGAAAAGGCCGTTAAATCATATAATTCAACAATTGTATCATACTTTTAATATTTTAGTACATTGATTTCCCACCACTAGGGTAGCAATTTGACATGCCTCCCTCTTAAATTTAAGAGTATTTATATTTTACATAATTCATAATTAATGAACGTTAGATTTTGATAGCAGTACAAATGGAATGATTTGAAAACGATACCTTATTGGGAACAAGATCATGCTTGTACTTCCCCAGTACATAAATTTTGTGTTGTTAGCAAGGCCCAATTTTCTGAAATCTTGGTCCGGTAGTCGATCGGACCCACATAATATATAAGCCCAAATGGGCTTTATATGGGCCCACATAATTAACTAAGCCCGACTGTTATTTGGTCATTTTTTTATGAGAAAAGGTTTTGGTACCCAACATTCTTTACCCGGTTTGTACCCAAACTGATCTGATCAGCTTTAAACTGTAATTAACGGTAATTAACTATTTTTAACCATTTCTAACGATCTGTCTTATTTAAAACTTTCTTCCTTCCGATCTATCTCCCGTTCTCTCTCTCCTCTCAAATTTCCCGATCTCTGTCCTCGCCATTAATCCATCTCTTCTCCGAATCCTTTTCTCAAATTTCTTGCGAGATCCAAGCTGACCTCTGACAGCCTCCCCTCCGACAAAATCTACTTCTGCTTTATATTCACTCTCTCTTTCTCTCTCTTTTTCTCTCTCAGGTCAGATTAGGGTTTAATCTACTTCTTCTTCTACCTACACGATGGATCTCGATCTCTCTGCTCCCCACTCTATGGGGACCACCATCATCGGCGTCACTTACAACGGCGGTCTCATACTCGGCGCCGATTCCAGAACCAGCACTGGTACGCATCGCATCTTCCCATTTCTGAAATATCTTCTTCCTTCTAGGTTACAAGCTCTAATTCGACCTGTTTGGTCTGATATTTCACTTGGAATTGATTTTTGTCTACTATCTAGGGATGTATGTGGCTAATCGGGCTTCTGACAAGATCACGCAGCTTACTGATAATGTCTACGTGTGCAGATCTGGATCGGTAATTTTTTTGTGGATTCTCTTACTGATAAAGGCTAGTTATTACCAGAATGTAATAATTGCATGGAAATGTTGTAGTTTGATGATTACGAAAATGTCCTAATTCTTGGCTGGCCATTTAAGGTTGCGTGTTTCATTCTCAGAGGTTCATTGAACATTTAGGTTTTAACTTAAAGTTGCAATATTAGTGACTTGTTGATGTGTTGTTAGGATTATGATATAATTAGTAACTTAAATTGAGATTCCACCTTAAATTTGCAATATTTTGATATGTTGGAAGGAGCATGGCTCTGTTGTCAGAATACTGGAACCCCAAGTTTCTTGCTTTGCTAGTGTATGCATGTACCTTTCAATTCTGCAGAAGATTAAGATAGAATAAGATACATGCAATTTTCAGTTTTTGCAGGGTTACACGTGAAATTCTGCAATAGATTAAGATAACCAAGATTCATTGGCCATACTGTGCTGCAACTAGTTGGTAATTTGCTGAGCTTTCAAGTGTGGTAAACTTTGTTAAAACACTTTGTTATTGGAATTATGTGCTTCTGGTTGGTCTTTAAATATGCATGATGTATATATTGAAGTATTTGTATGCTTTGCTTTTGGTTCTATTTTTGAAAACCGGAATAGAACTTTGGTTTGCCTATTTTATTTCGGTTTCAACCGAATCGAACCGAACCGATGAACACCCCTATGTAGATATGATGCCTAGCTTTGGAAGATGGGTTTATTCTGTGATTAAGACAAGAATTAATTTATGCTTTTTCCTTGAGGAAATTTGTAGTGTTAAATTATTGAAGGGTTCATTATATGTAACTTTTTTTTTTGCAGCATCAAATTTCCCTGATAGAACTGAGGTGCAATGCCTTCATCGCTGGCAAAAGGTTCTCAATCCCGAGTTTAAAAGGCCCTTGGAATCGTGAGGTTTGTTTCTTATTTAAAATTCATCATTGATTGTAGTATCTAACTTTTTCTCTGTCTTTATTTTTCGTTTTGAAATTATACTGCTACAAATCTGTGTGATCTTTTCTTTTTCGTATTTTTTTTATTAGGAAGGTGATGAACTCGAGTATGATTAGAAGCTTATGCCTAATTATATCAGTGTTATTGTTTGGTTTCATGCAATAGTTTTATAGGATTGACTTTGCAGCTTTTTGAGATTGTTCTTAAATGTAAAATATTTTACATGACTTAACAGTTTTATAGGATACAACAGTTATTTTACAGGTTTTATGTAATAGTTTTCATTCTATTTATTTTACATATCATGGATTGACTTTGCAGCTTTTTGAGATGATTTTAAATGTACAATATTTTACATGATCTACTTAACGTTTTATAGAATACAATAGTTATTTTAGATGTTACATGCAATAGTTTTATAGGATTGACTTTGCAGCTTTTTGAGATGTTCTTAAATGTAAAATATTTTACATGATCAACTTAACAATTTTATAGGATACAATAGTTATTTTACAGGTGTTACACCAAAAGGTATTGTACAAAGTTTCAATACAGTAAACTGCACTTTTTAACCTTCAATACACTTTTCGGTTCAGACTGCAAGTATACAATCCTATCGAGTAGTATAAATTCGGGTATCGATCACAGGGACGGTTCAAGTCTTAACTAGATTTCTACCTAAATTAGATAAAGACTAGAAGTTGGAAAAGGTTGGTTTTGGTTTTTATAGTTCCTAACAATTCAATCACAGTAATTAAAATGCAAGAAAGTAAATCAACTTGGTTTAAATCAATAGTAAAAAACGTTTCCAGGGTTATGACTTCATCTCAGTTCTGTCTCGAGGTACCCGGTCCGTGTAGTGTCCTACACGGGCCGTGTCCAGTGTACACGGACCGGGTACTGTCGTACACGGTCCGTGCGGCCCTCGAGTGAATACAGCAGTTATTGTTTCTTAGTGTTGTTCCTTTGTGTAGGGTTCTACTGACCAGACCTAATGTTCCTAAACCTCAACTGTCGTCTGTTGGTTCATTAACTTGGTATGGAATTGCAATATGTGCCCTCGTTGGGTTCTAGACCTTAACTGTCGTATGTTGGTCTGAATTACCTAGTTGCTTGTTTGGTATACTAAAGGTAACCTCATTCCGTCGATATGAGGAAATGTTCACCTGCCGGCTACTACTTGGTTTCACCTTCCGGATCACTAATCCTACCTCATGTACTTAGTTTGGTTGAGAGATTATAAAGGCCAAAGTACCTTCTAGATGTGCGCATTCATCTAGTGGTAAACTAATAAAAATCAAACAACTTAGACTAAGCAATTGAAATCAAACACAATCAAGCAAACACAAATTTCAACAAAAGAATCCAATAACTAACATGCAAAACAAAACATTCGATTACATCACAACCCTAGAAACTAAAAGTCTACTCTAACATGATTAAAAAGCAAATAAAACAAACAAAGATAAAGGAGTTCATAGAAAAACTCGAAGAACAATGAAGATCCGTCGAAAAACTCTCGTTTTCCTCCTCTCTTCTTCGCCTCCTTGCTTAGCCGTCTTCTCCTAACCCTAGGAATTGCCTCTCCGCTCCAGAATACCCCTCTGGTGCAAGAAATCCCGCTTATATGCTTTTCTGGCCGACCTTCCATCAATTAGTCTTGTTTCCAAATTCTAAATCTGTTTCCGGAAATGCTTGACACGGCCCGTGTGGAATTCTACACGGACCGTGTGCCTGTGTTCTTCCTGCGGTCGAGTCAGCGGTTGGAAATGCTTGACACGGCCCGTGTGAAATTCTACACGGATCGTGTACCTGTGTCTCTAGCTCAGATTGTAGATCTTCTTGCAAGCTTTCCAAAAAGTGGTTATACACTTAAAACGGAGTTACGAGTCAAAATCTATGACCGTTTTAATTTCAGGTGCTGAGATTGGTGTCCTGGTCGTGTCTGTGGTCGGGCAGAGGGTTGTACGGTCCGCATAAGAAGGTACACGGACCATATATAAACCTTCAAATTCCATATTCTTCCTCGGTTTCGCCCGTTTTCTGCAAAGTAAGAACAAATGCACAGCAATACCACATTCTATAGATATTCAATGAAATAAACACGATTTGACAGTTCTAAACACAGGTTTTGGTACAAAATACGAGTCGGAATATAGATAAGTTTGTGAGATATCAAATTCCCCCAAGCTGAAGTCTTGCTTGTCCTCAAGCAAAAACACCAACTTAGGTACCGGGTTGGTCTTTTAAACTTTCCTAAATGCAAGTTAAGATCCTAATTGTGAAAAACTCACATGAACTGCTATTATCATTAACCTCGAGAATCATATTGGATAACAACTTGGACTTTCCTCGATTAATTTTGATTCACCCCACAAATTGACTAGTCAAACTTCAAATTCTGAGATGCTTTGATATTTGCAAAAACTAGTTACCCGAATTGATCAATCTTTCATTCTTACATTGAAACTATACCCTCATTTGTGGCGATTTTCCTTTTTGCCCCCCCAAGCTTGGAACAAGCGTAGGTTAGAAAGTCGCAGACTTCGTGTGTTGATATATGCAAAAGTTTTTGAAAGTTTTCGAGCTCAAAGGCATCCCGTCGGATTGTGCCAGTACTCTTTTTTTATAAATTTGGGAGACGAGCTCAAAGGCATCCCATAGGATTTATTGCCAGTACTCTTATTTTCTCCATCTTTTCCTTTGTTTAATTTTTTTCTTTTATTCATTTGCATATATCATGAATACACACATCCAAAGGTATTCTTTCATACCAATAGATATCCCAATCTTTCTATTGTTTAAAATCCCCAATTCCCTAATTTAAAAGGCATAGTTCAGTTTCAAAATGCTTTTTCAGTACAATTCAAGTTTTCATCTTTTCAATTTCTCAAAACTTCCCATCCTAAGCAGTTCTTTGATCAATTATAGGGTTATTTCCAATTTCTCAAAGTCATCCAAATCATAACCAAAATTTTTCAAACAAGTCTTTAATCCTAGTAGTCACACAAATTTATCACTTAAAAATGCAAAATTTTCGAAAAATAAACATGAACTAAATGCAGATACAATTTCTTCTATTCAACCCCCCAAGCTTGAATGCAGCATTGTCCTCAATGCTTGAATTCACACAAGAAAGAGTAAATAAAAGAAAACAGGAAAACTTACTAGATGTGGAGCGAGGAGTGGGGCGGGTCGGGTGGTTCTTTGTGGAACCACGACCATCTGTCCTTCTTGAAACACCATGGGAGAGAATGCACAGACCAGGCTGCTTGTGCACGGCCAGTGTGCTGGTTTGCACGGTCCGTGTGCCTTGGAGAGGTCTGATGCATGTGTGTGGCTTGGTTCGTGCCTGTCAGCTTCCCGATCAAGTACCCGATCACAGTTTGCTGAGCTTTCAAATCCTCCAAAAATCGAAGGTTGCGATCCAGGTCGAGACCTGCATTTAGAATCATAGGGCAAGATTTATTCAGGTCTGGGAACTCATACCTGAGGTTAGCTGGAAAAGGTTTAAGTTCAGGAGTGGGCTGTTCTGTCTTGGCTGATGCACGGTCCGTGTTCTGCCCCCGAGTGAGCCTTGTGCGCCCCGTATGCTTCCTCATCCTCCAGCTCCTCTGACTGTGGTGCACGGTCCGTGTATGTTACATTCAGTCCGTGTGTCAGTTCCTCCAGATTGGCAGACTTTGCTTCTATTGCACACATCTTCTCTTTGGCAGCTCTCTTTACCTGCAAATCAGCCAAATAATCAGGATAATTTTTAAATGAGCTACCGTATTGCTTACGAGATTGTTCCTTAGCCAATTGATCAACCACATCGATCGCGCAGCATGTTTCCGGTTCATTTGGGTACTTCATAGATCGGTTGAGATTAAACTTCACACTCTCATCTCCAATTCGCAGAGTCAGAGTCCCATTTTCCACATCAATGAGTGTTCGAGCGGTCTTTAAAAATGGCCTTCCCAGAATGATGGGGATTTCCTTGTCCTCCTCCATCTCCATCACCACAAAATCAACTGGAACATAAAACTTGCCGACCAGAACCGGCACGTCCTCTACTATGCCAAGTGGTAGCCTGACAGAGGAATCAGCAAGCTGCAGAGTTATGTGCGTGGGTTTGAGCTCGCCTACTCCCATGCGCTCAAAGATGGTGCGTGGCATGAGACTCACGCTGGCCCCTAAGTCACATAGGGCTCGCTTGATGGTAGCTTTCCCGATTTTGCAAGGAATGGAGAATTTACCTGGGTCCTCCAGTTTGGGCGGGAGTTTGCTACTCAAGATTGCGCTGCACTGCTCTGTGAGTTTTACCTTTTCTTGTCCCCCCAAGCTTCGCTTGTTGGTGAGAATGTCCTTGAGAAACTTGGCATAGGTTGGCACTTGGGTCAAGGCATCAGTGAAGGGGATCGTGATGTGCTGCTGCTTGAGCACTTGAATGAACTTGGCAAATTGCTCGTTGAGTCTGGACTCGGCTAGCCTCTGGGGGAAGGGAACAGGTGGCCGGTAACGTGGGGGTTTCTCAGCCCCCTTCTTTCTCTGACCTTCAGCTTCCTTCTGTACGGCCCGTGTGCCATTTGCACGGTCCGTGTGCCATTTGCACGGTCCGTGTGCTCGGTGGTTTTGGCTGGTCGTGTAGACTCTGCACGGGCAGGATGTTCAGTCTCTTCAGCAAGTGGTTGCACGGTCCGTGTGGTTGGCAGTTTGGTCGACTGGCATGGCTGGTCCTGAGAAATGGGTCCCACTTCGCAAGGTTATAGATTTTACCTCTCCTTTGGGATTGACCTCTGATTGGCTGGGTAGCCTTCCAGGTGGTGTAAGACTTGCGTTGACTCGGTGACTTATTTTCTCTATCAACTTGTTCTGAGCAGTCAGTTGAGTAGTCATTTGAGCATTCATTGTTTGCATTTGCTCGAATATCATCTGGTTCATCTTCCCTTGCTCATGCATGAAGTCATTCACAGCGGGAGCGATATATGGCTTGGGAGGACCGGATTGAAATGATTGGTTGTTCGAGTCAGGAAAAGAAACATTGTGGTAGAAGCCTCGATTGTTGTTGCTGCTTGATGGATTGTTGAATTGTGGTCTTGGGAAATGGGATGATTCATTGTTGAGGTAGTTTATCTGCTCAGGTTCTTCATCCCTTTGGGCCAATGGACACTGTTCATAAGAATGCCCCTTGTCTCCACACATGACACATGGTTGTGGTAGATGTTGGCCAACAGCCTTCACACTCATCTTGTCGAAAGCTTTCTGCATAGCATCAAGCTTGGCGGTTAGAGCGGTGATCTGATCGACTTCGAATCGGCCGCCTCCTCCAGGTCTGGAATTGTCGCGGCCGGACCACTGTTGGTTCTGAGCCATGTTGTCGATCAGGTCCATGGCTTCAAGAGGTTCCCTTGACATTAATGCTCCACCTGCAACAGCATCAACAGATGTACGAGTGCTTTCAGTTAAACCATCATAAAAAGTTTGGATCAACAACTAGTCAGGAATACCATGGTGTGGACAAGAATATTGTAACTCCCTAAACCTTTCCCAGGCCTCGTTCAGGGGTTCATCAGACCTTTGCCTAAAACTAGTCAGTTGGGTTCTTACCTTGGCAGTTCTTTTATGAGGGAAAAATCTAGTTAGAAACAATTTAGACAGCTCCCTCCAATTGGTAACGGAATCCCTTGGTAATGACTCTAACCATTTCTTGGCCTTGTCCCTAAGAGTAAAAGGAAACAATGCAAGTCTGGTATAATCAGTTGTTAAGCCATTGGTTTTGATGGTTGTGCAACATTCAAGGAAAGTTTGGAGATGGGCATGTGGATCCTCATGATCCAAGCCATGGAAGGTGTTCTGCTGGACTATGTTGACAACTCCCGGATTGAAGTTCGGTTGTTGTCCCACAATTCGTGGCAGTCTGATAGCTCCCCTCACGTCTCCAGCGCGTGGCACATTGAATTCGCGCAAGGTTCTTGGTACGAAGTCGGCCATGTCATCATCAGAGAGGTCATCAGTCATGTCCTCTTCCCTGTCTTGCCCGTTGTTGCTCATTGTTGCCCTGCTTGAAGTCCCTTTTTGGCTCGGGTGTTCAGAGTGTACGGACCGTGTCTCTTCTGCGCGGTCCGTGTAAGGTGGTGTTCGTGCAGGAGCTGATTGCACGGACCGTGTATCGGCGGTACGGTCCGTGTCGAAAGGTGGTTGTTCAGGATCAGTGGCCTCTGGAGGAGTATCAGAGAGTGGTCCTTTGCTCCTCAGTCTGTAGTCACCCTTGGGTGGAGGTACGAATGCCAGCTTTTCCTGAAAGAGAGAGAAAAATAAAAGAAAAAGATACAAGTTAAAATCTAGATTAAATAAAATAAGCAAAAATCCAGAAAATAAATGATGCCGTCCCCGGCAACGGCACCAAAAACTTGTTACACCAAAAGGTATAGTACAAAGTTTCAATACAGTAAACTGCACTTTTTAACCTTCAATACACTTTTCGGTTCAGACTGCAAGTATACAATCCTATCGAGTAGTATAAATTCGGATATCGATCACAGGGACAGTTCAAGTCTTAACTAGATTTCTACCTAAATTAGATAAAGACTAGAAGTTGGAAAAGGTTGGTTTTGGTTTTTATAGTTCCTAACACTTCAATCACAGTAATTAAAATGCAAGAAAGTAAATCAACTTGGTTTAAATCAATAGTAAAAAGCGTTTCCAGGGTTATGACTTCATCTCAGTTCTGCCTCGAGGTACCCGGTCCGTGTAGTGTCCTACACGGGCCGTGTCCAATGTACACGGTCCGTGCGGCCCTCGAGTGAATACAGCAGTTATTGTTTCTTAGTGTTGTTCCTTTGTGTAGGGTTCTACTGACCAGACCTAATGTTCCTAAACCTCAACTGTCGTCTGTTGGTTCATTAACTTGGTATGGAATTGCAATATGTGCCCTCGTCGGGTTCTAGACCTCAACTGTCGTATGTTGGTCTGAATTACCTAGTTGCTTGTTTGGTATACTAAAGGTAACCTCATTCCGTCGATATGAGGAAATGTTCACCTGTCGGCTACTACTTGGTTTCACCTTCCGGATCACTAATCCTACCTCATGTACTTAGTTTGGTTGAGAGATTATAAAGGCCAAAGTACATTCTAGATGTGCGCATTCATCTAGTGGTAAACCAATAAAAATCAAACAACTTAGACTAAGCAATTGAAATCAAACACAATCAAGCAAACACAAATTTTAACAAAAGAATCCAATAACTAACATGCAAAACAAAACATTCGATTACATCACAACCCTAGAAACTAAAAGTCTACTCTAACATGATTAAAAAGCAAATAAAACAAACAAAGATAAAGGAGTTCATAGAAAAACTTGAAGAACAATGAAGATTCGTCGAAAAACTCTCGTTTTCCTCCTCTCTTCTTCGCCTCCTTGCTTAGCCGTCTTCTCCTAACCCTAGGAATTGCCTCTCCGCTCCAGAATACCCCTCTGGTGCAAGAAATCTCGCTTATATGCTTTTCTGGCCGACCTTCCATCAATTAGCCTTGTTTCCAAATTCTAAATCTGTTTCCGGAAATGCTTGACACGGCCCGTGTGGAATTCTACACGGACCGTGTGCCTGTGTTCTTCCTGCGGTCGAGTCAGCGGTTGGAAATGCTTGACACGGCCCGTGTGAAATTCTACACGGACCGTGTACTTTTGTCTCTAGCTCAGATTGTAGATCTTCTCGCAAGCTTTCCGAAAAGTGGTTATACACTTAAAACGGAGTTACGAGTCAAAATTTATGACCGTTTTAATTTCAGGTGCTGAGATTGGTGTCCTGGTCGTGTCTGTGGTCGGGCAGAGGGTTGTACGGTCCGCATAAGAAGGTACACGGACCATATATAAACCTTCAAATTCCATATTCTTCCTCGGTTTCGCCCGTTTTCTGCAAAGTAAGAACAAATGCACAGCAGTACAAAATACGGGTCGGAATATAGATAAGTTTGTGAGATATCAACAGGTTTTATGCAATAGTTTTCATTCTATTTATTTTACATATCATGGATTGACTTTGCCATTTTTTGAGATGATTTTAAATGTGCAATGTTTTACATGATCTACTTAACATTTTTATAGGATACAATAGTTATTTTAGAGGTTTCATGCAATAGTTTTATAGAATTGACTTTGTAGCTTTTTGAAATGTTCTTAAATGTAAAATATTTTACATGATCTACTTAACAGTTTTATATGATACAACAGTTATTTTACATGTTTTATGCAATAGTTTTTATTCTATTTATTTTACAATGAAGAGGCTTTCTGCCACAAACCAGGAAATTTTCATTGTAGATTGTCAGCAATCAAAGATTTGATGAATCCTGAGCTCCCACTTAGCAGTGAGGTATGATTTGTACAATATTTTACATTATTTACTTACTAGTTTTATAGGATATATCAGTTATTTTATAAGTTTCGTACAATAGTTTACTGTATATATCAGTTTTGTAGGATATGCAGCTTTTTCAGATTTTATTAAATGTAAAATATTTTAGATGATCTACTTAGCATTTTTATAAGATACAACTGTTAAATTTAGTTTACATATTATTGATTGATTTTGCAGCTCGTTGACACGGTCCTATCATGCCTTAGTTTTATAAGATATATAAGTTATTTTACAGGATTCATGCCTTAGTTTTATAAGATGTATGAGTTATTTTACAGGATTCATGCCTTAGTTTTATAAGATGTATGGGTTATTTTACAGGATTATGAATTTATGAGTGTTTTCTTTAAAAATCATAGTTTTATAAGATGTATAAGTTATTTTACAGGATTCATGCCTTAGTTTTATATGATACAACAGTTAAATTTAGTTTACATATTATTAATTGATTTTGCAGCTCGTTGACACGGTCCTATCATTAATGCAATATGAGACTCCTGTGAATCATCCATGGTTTTTCATCACCCCTTATATATCTGTAAGTTATTATGTACTTTTGTATATTATGAATTAAATTTTCAGACTTCAAATTTTGAAATACTTCAATCAATATTTAATGTTTGATTTTTGTCTATTGCAGATTATGATGCAACAATATGATGAAAAAGCAGTATTGCAGGCCCTTCCGCAGTTGTTTGGGCCTCAATTTGAGAGCATCAGATGGCTGTTCATTCATATTTGCAAGAAAAATCATTGGGTGCTTTTTGCAGCGGATCTTCGTAATGTGCAGTTGCATTATTACACCTCAGCTGGTGAAGTTGGAGAATACATTAAATACCACTGGCACACAATGAAATGGCTTAGACACTTTCTTGCTTGGAGGACTTGTGAGTGTTTTCTTTAAAAATTATCTATGAAACCTTTTACAGTATTCTTCAACTAGTTTTTTATGATTATGCCAATGGTTTACAGGATTAGGTATTGAAATGCATTAAACTATTACATAATTTACTTAACAGTTTTGTAGAATATACGAGTTATTTTACATGATTCATGTCATAGTTTTATAAGATATATACGTTATTTTACAGGATTCATGCTTTAGTTTTATAAGATGTATGTGTTATTTTACAGGATTTATACAATAGTTTTTTAAGATGTATCAGTAATATTTTAATGTTTGATTTTGGTCTATTGCAGATTCTGATGCATCAGTATGATGAAAAAGCAACATTACAGGCCCTTCCGCAGTTGTTTGGGCCTCAATTTGAGAGCATCAGATGACTGTTCATTCCAATTTGCAAGAAAAATCATTGGGTGCTCTTTGCAGTGGATGTTCGTAATGTGGAGATGCATTATTACACCTCTGCTGATAATGTTGAATACATGCAATACCACTGGCACACCATGAAATGGGTTAACGAATTTCTTTGCTGGAGGACTTGTGAGTGTTTTCCTTCAAAATTATATATGCAATCTTTTACAGTATTCTTCAACTATTTTTGCATTATTATGCCAATGATTTACAGGATTAGGTGTTCAAATGCATTAAACTATTACATAATATACTTAACAGTTTTGTAGGATATATAAGTTAGTTTACAGGATTCATACCATAGTTTTATAAGATGTATGAGTTATTTTACAGGATTTATATAATAGTTTTATAAGATGTATCAGTTATTTTACAGGATTCATGCCATACTTGAAGTTATTATACATTAAAGATGTTGATATCATTTTTTTTTTCAGCTAACGCTTCTTGGAAAGATCTTGGCATCATTGATCAGAACTGCCCAAAGCAGGCACCAAAATCGATGGATTGTGTTATTTTTTTGCTGCGCTATGTGTATAATCTGATCACTGAGATGCCAATGAACTTTACACAGGTAATTTTATAATGTATATATTTTACTTTCAAATACCCGTAGGCATCCATTTCTAAAACAGTAACATTACATATTTCCTAATATTACATATTGTATAAAGAGGGTAGTGTATACCCCTGATAACTGATATTACATATTCATCATTCATCATTAATTTCATAGTATTTTACATACTTCATAAGTAATTTCACAGTATTGACATACAATTTTACAATATTAACAGAGTTATTTTACAATATTGTTTCATTCATCATTAATTTCACAGTATTTTACATACTTCATCAGTAATTTCACAGTATTGACATACTATTTTACAGTATTCACAGTGTTGTTTTGCAGTATTTGTTTCATTCATCATTAATCATTAATTTCACGGTATCTTACATACTTCATAAGTAATTTCACAGTATTGACACACAATTTTACAGTATTCACAGTGTTGTTTTGCAGTATTTGTTTCATTCATAATTCATCATTAATTTCACAGTATCTTACATACTTCATAAGTAATTTCACAGTATTGACATACAATTTTATAGTATTCACAGTGTTGTTTTGCAGTATTTGTTTCATTCATCATTAATTTCACAGTATTTTACAAACATCATAAGTAATTTCACAGTTCTGATGTGCATAAATCTAAATCCCTTACAAATCTTTTTTTTTGTAGGATGACATTTCTAAAGAACGTGTCGTTCTAGCAATGAGGCTCCTCACTCATCCAAATAATTCGCATCTGCGGTGTATGAAGTAACCATCATAAATATTGCAATGATTGAACAGCTTTTTGTTTGTGTTTGATGTTAGATATAGTTAATGTTTGATGCAGTTGAAAATATTTGTGAATAGTGAAATGGTAAATGGTACAGTTGATGGTGAAATGTTGAAATGAAATGGTTAAATGGTACAGTTGATTTTAATGAACTTTTTGTGTTGAAATGGTACAGTTTATGAATTTTTTGTGACTAGTATCATTTTATAGTTTGTATATGATGTTTTTATAGTTTCATGTCAAATTTACAGTATTGAAATCTTGTACTTAACATTTGTTAGATTTATAGTTTGCATCTGCTAATTTTATAGTATTGAAATCTTATTTTACATGATATATATCCATATATAAATATTAATAATTGCAGAAAAAATGATGAATTTAAAAAAAATTAAAAAAATTTAATTTTGATGCAAAAAAAAATTGTAATTTGTAAATAACAACAAGTTTTAGAAGTGTGTTTTTCAAATCTTCTAGAAGCTTGAAGTACAGCTGTATAAGTTTTGGAAGTGGTTTGTGTTAAGTCTTCTAGAAGCTGAAAGTACAGTTACTTTTCTAGTTCCTAACAGTTTTTAACTAACTTGGGTAAAAACTTGGTTGTTAGAATTTTTAACTAGGTATTATGCATGATTTGTTGTTGAAGTTACATTATTTATTATAGTATTTTATAGTATTCGCGCAAGTCAAATGACAGTTTTTTTTGGTAAAAACTTGGTACAACTCTTTGGGTACAATTAGTCGGACCCTTTTTTTATTACCTGTTTAAAATAGAAAATTAGTACTGAAAATAACTAGATGCCGGATGCATTCAGAGATAGACAATTAATTTTACTTAATAAAGAGCAATAATATTGCATTAACTTGAAATTGGTAATAATATTGCATTAACTTGATGTAAAGAGCAATTAATTTTACTTAAAATTGAGCAATTTTTCTTTTCATATTTGTGTCTTTCTTTAGTTTTGTAAGAATATGGTAAAATTAATATTTTTGTTGTAATTTCTTCTATTGTTGTTCATTTATTGATTATTTTATCAAATCCAACTTTGAATTTAACTATTACGAGCCCATTTTTTTTTCCAAATAATAAAATTCATGATTTTTTTTTTTCAAATAACATATCACCACCACATTTCAGTTTCTTCACAACGAGAAGCTGTTGATTTGTTTTAGACATTATTGTTATAATAAAGGTCGATCGAGAAAGGCAAACATTTTATTATTTGGACTTAATTAGGATACTTGAGCCAGAACAAGGTGAATCCCCTCCATAAAAACTAGAATCAAACTATCAACTTCTTTATACATGTTGATATAAGCAAGTGGTGTAGGATCAATAATGACATGAAGAGAAATATTCATATTTTTTTTAAACTAAATTTAATTATTATTATTAATTTTTTTTTGGCTCCTTCCAATTACAAAATTTATTTCAAATAAAAAATTACAATTCATGTTATTTTTTATAATTTTTTTTTTGTATTTGCTGAAAGAGAGTAGAGAACTTGCCCTTTTTTTAATTTAAAGAATTTGCACCTTGAGGACTTCTAAATGATGTGTAACTTTGAATTATATTAATGATTAAAATGTTACAAAATTTCCATTAAATTGTAACTCTAAAATATAACAATATAATAAATTTTTGCATGGTAATATACTTGCAGTATTAACCTTTCTTTCATAATTGTCAGCCAATTTTTTTTACAGTAATAATCTTTCTTTTCTCTTATTTTACTTTTCGACAAAATTATATTGGTAGAAGAATTGCTCCGACATTTTTCAATTTTAATGTCATAACTTGATAATAAAATAATTACATGGTGATTTGTTTTAGTAATTGTCTTAATCATTGTTCGAATAGATTATAAACTGTTAAGATCATAGTTGGCTGAATGGAAGATATTTTGTTATTTTAATAATTGGTATAATGTTATTTTAGCTTCCTCCAATAGCATATAATTTATTTCAATAACTATTTTTTTTTTGTACAATTCATTTACATTTCAATCGATACAGTTGCGAGTTTAAAGCTAAGAAGAAAAGAATTTGAAACTTACTAATATAAAATCTCTATATATGATCAGAAGAAATGAGTAATTCATGAAAAAGCCGCTAATTTATGTAATTTACCACATCTTTTAGTATTTCAGTTGGTACATTGATTCCCCACCACTAGCACAGCAATTTAACATGCCCCGCAATTTAATTTTCACGAGAACTGTTTTTACATTTATATTTTTTTTTCATAATTAATCAAAGTTTGCTCTTGATAGCAGTCCAAAATGAATGATCTGAAAACACCTTTTGGGACCAATTAAGATCACGCTTATACTTGCCCAATACATACATTTTGTGTTGTTAGTCGGCCTGTATTAAACGAATGGGCTTTAATGGGCCCATATGACTAGGCCCGACCAATACAATCTCAACTATCTAATTAGATGGATATACCACAAAGAGTTATTTGGTCATTTTTTCATTATTACATGTTTAAAATAAAAATGTTGTAGTGAACATAACTATATATAGATCCTAACTTAAGGGTGTAGACAGAGTGAATTCGGAGCAGGTAATGCTATATTAAATTTGTACCCGTCTTTCAATGAGCGGATACTATATGAATACGGATAGTAAACATATGGCAAAGTTTAAAATCAAATCCGGTTTAAATTAACATATACAGATACAGATCCTAACTTAAGGGTGTAGACAGAGTGAATTTGCATATATGGATACATAAGAAACCTCAACCAAAAATATGAATAACAGAAACCTCCCCATAATAAAAAGCTGCAGTTAATTCCTTCAATATAAACTTTGTGATAAATTACATCATGTTCCTGTATTATGAACTTTTTGTTTTAGAAAAAACACAGTATTTAATGTTGCAACCAAATATTCAAAACCATATATATAATGTTACAGAAATTAAGTAAATCACAACAACCCAACCCAATCCAAATCCATGCAATATTTAAAGAGTACAGTACAACTAAAAAAAATGAAAACAGCAAACAATAAATAATTAAAACTTGCAACCATGACAATTATGAAAAGTTGAACAATTCAGGAACAACAAACTGAAAAAAAAAAAAAAAAAATTACAATCAATCAATAAGACTTGAAATCTAACCGTTCGCCTTTACTCAGAGAGGGGATACGTGTGATTATGTGATGTCCTCTACTTGCATTCTTTCATGTAGTTTCTCTTTATTGTTATTATGGCCTGCTCAACAGAATCCATGCAATAATTAAGAATATAACAATTACAAGAAAATAATAGAAATGTGCTGACAATAAGAAAAAAAGCCTTGCAGCCACGCAAAGTATATGAACAACAAATCAAGACATGAAACTAATTTAAAGAAATTCTTACATATCAATGAATGGCACGTGGTTTAGATGGGATATTCACGCACAGATGGGATATTTTCAATTTTGTAATGATCTTCTCCATGCATACGTTCTTTTAGCTCAGGTGAAAGGTAAAATACTAATAGCTCTTTAAGAGTCGGCACATTTTGTAGCTCGGGAAGTGCTTGCAGCTCCAGACAGTTAGAAATTATGAGGTGACTAAGGATGGGCATATCTCCACCTTTTATGTACCAATGATGTAGATTCGGCAGCAGATCAATCTCCAGTTTTTCAAGTTTAGGTAACCCTCTAGTTGTACAGATCAGCTCTGTTCCAACATATGAGAAATGCCGTAACTGAAGTATTCTGAGGCTCTGTAGCCTCTCAAATATGGGCATTGGATTTTCCTGAAGCCTAGAAAACTCAAGCCTCAATTTGGTGAGGTTTGTTGGGAACATCTCAACATTTGGAACACATATAGGTCCTCCCAACTCTCCAACAAGATATAGACTTTGTATCTTCTCATGACAAGGTAAGTCTCTTGTACCCCCAAATGGTACAAAAAACCCATCATGAAAATTCGTTACAATCCTGAGGGAGACCAACTGCTTTGTCCTTATCAGCACACCCTTGAGAGTTTCCCACTCTTCTACAAAATTAGTAGTCCTTAACTTATCCCAATAGTGAACCCCAAATCTACGCAAGTTGATACAACCTCCTAAATAAGGAACTTCTGTGTGGCCCACACTTTGTAATGTTTGTAGATTAGTAAGGTGATCCCATTTTAATGGGCAAATTTTTTCTAAATCCTTGGTACCATATACATGCCTTAGAGTTGGGATTACGACATGATTTGTAGTTTTTTGAGTTCCTCTGTCTATAGTTGATCCTGTTAAATCAATGGTTTCTAGATTATAGAAGGAATTCCTCTCGAATATTTTTTGTCCAACCTCGCAGTATCTAAAACCCAAGTACCTCAAGTGTATCATGTCCTTCAGCCACTTACTACTGTCGAATTTTCTCATATCAACACGCTCAATGGTTAATACTCTTAATAGTCTCAACCCACTATAATTTTGTAGGTTAAAGTCACTATTACTTGATTGAGTAAAACAGAGTAAAGAACGAATGTTTACTGGATAAACACCATCCTTGGTAAGAGTGCAAAATTGCAGTGCCGCACGGCGCGGCTTTCTAGCAGCTAGATGGTTGCAATCTTCTACTTTTGAGAATACAGTGAAGAAGTTTTCTTCCTCGGCTTTGCGGATAGCCAGGTCCCGTAGAAGATCATGCATGTTGCAGTATTTGCAGCAACCGTTCCAAGATTTTTCAGTGACTTGAATCAAGCATCTGCAACATATTTTCCAAACAAATTGACATCCAAGAAGAAGGAAATTATTGTTTTATGAATAAGTAGGTACTCCTGAATTCAAATTAAAATGTAAAAGGATGAACCCTAGACTATATCTTTCATCCAAAGTTAAGATTATATAAATGTAAATGCATGGTTCTGGAACTCGGAATTGGAATTGGAATCGGAATCGGGTTCTTGACCGTGGAATCGGAATCGGGTGAATTGGCCGGAATCGGCCGAGTTGACTCGGTAACTCGGATTTTTTTGCCAGAAGCTTGTTTTGTTCTAAATTTGTCAAATAACCTACTCCAACACTCATAATAATTAAATTTGGACGAGTAACAATCAAATTTACAATTTATTACTTATAAAATTAATATTTATCTAATTTAAAAATTAAATAGACTTCCATAAAATAATAAAAAAGATTAATAAATTCACAAATGACAAATAAAGTGTTTAATTTTAACTTTTACATTTTCATATTTTATTTGGTATGCATTAATTTATCTTCAAAGAAAATATTTTATTTCATAAACAATTAATATTTTATTTTTCTTAAGTCAAAGAAAATATTTTATTTCTTTAACAATTAACATTTTCATATACTAACTAATTATGTTTAAGAGTCGTAATTACATTTGGTCTCTATCTTCCTTCTAATAAACTTTGAGGCATAGCTTTAGACCCGTTTCCAAATAAGATCGTACCCGTGATACCGTTTTTACCATAGTTCTTGCCGCATTTCATTTTGCAGAAAAACGGTGATAGATCTGAGCCAGTGGATCTAATGAAAACTAAAGGTGCAGATTTGACCCCGGCTTCATCTCTCCCAAATCCCAATCGACACTTTCAACTTCGCCTCTTTCTTTCACGAGCCGGCGCCATCGCACAATCAAATGCCTTCGCTTATTCTGAAAAATCGCTTCCCATAGTGAGAATCAGTGAGAATCGGCACAAAACGTCAAGAATCCCTGAAGAAGAGGTCCAATCTCCGCGCCTTTCTTCTCCAATCTCTGCCTCAGTATCTCAATCGCCACTTTCTTCTCCAATCTCCACGCCTCCACACCTCCGCCTCAGCAACTCAACTCAAGACTCGGTCCAGGTTTGTGAGAATCGGCCATTTTGACCTTGAATCAGCTCAACTCGGTTGAATCGGCTTGACTAGGCCTAAAAATCGGCTAACTCGGCCGAGTCGAGCACTGTTCATCCGAGTTTTGCTGAAAAACTCGCACGGGCGAGAAACTCGGGTGAAAATCGGATCGGACACGAATCGGCCGATTTTCCAAACCATGTGTAGATGTAAGGAGGTTCCGCTTGGATTGCCAATGGTGGGGTGATAGAAATATTAAATATATATTTAGGCAACTCGAAATGCCAAAATTAGTTTAGTTCTTTAGATGTAAGGTGGTGCCGCTTGGAATAATTGCATTATAAGTTTGTTTTGACTGTGAATCCATTAATAATAGATTCGTCCTCTTTATTTAGGTTTAAAAACTCCATCTAATATTTGATGCTTATAATTTGTTATTTGAAAAATAAAAATATCTGGCTACAGTTTTCAATCTTTCGAAGAATTTGTTGTCGGTTATGTGTTTTTAGATCTACTCTGACAACTTGTTTGGATGGAGGGTACACGAAGAGTGGCAAGAAGAGATATAATAAATAAATTAAAATTCACATATTGTTTTTATTTAATAGAAATCAATAGATGAGTAAAGTCAATGGATGTTATTCTTTTTACTAACTGTAACTTTCCTAAAAGTTTCATTTTATTACTTTTTAAATTAGAGTGTAATGGAGAAAACACAAAACCAATCAAATAAGATAACGAAAAAAATGGTAACCACCCCGTTTTCTTTCATTTTCATATTCTCGTTTGTCATTTTTTTTTTAAGTAAAGGTTGGAGGTCAAGCCATCTAACTATTTAATATCCACAAGAGATTTCTCCATTCGATTTTCAAACCTACGACCTTCCACACGGAGAGAATTGCCATTGCCACTTGACCCAAGGCTAATTCTCCAATTTCTCCTACTCTTTACCTCCCATGTTCTTCACCTCATGCATGTAAAACTTCATAATACAGTAAGGTTCACTAAAAAGTCTTTATTTTTTAACCGCTTGATTTGATACTAATAAAATTTGACAAATTAGAAATTTTATTTGTAAACGAAAATTACCTCTTATATAAAGAGATTGATTTGAACAGTTTGGGTCAACTATTTGGACATTGAAAAGTGATACACATCAATATAACGAACCGATATGTGCTTTACATTATATTGTAGCCTCACTATGTGTGTGTGAACTCAGTATATTTTAAAGAGTGATGCTTTTATGGACATAAGGACCTATTTGTAAAATGAACATATTTTCATTTTCAAAGTTCAAACAGTCGATCCGACCATTCAACATAATCTCCATATTAAAATGTACTTGGAGGTCAAATTTTACATTTTTTTGAATTTTTTTACTATTTATTAAGTATTTTACAAAAACCAGTTAAATTCAGACCATTGAATTTTGTAAAATATTTAATAAATAGTAAAAAAAATTCAAAAAAAATGTAAAATTTGACCTCCAAGTACATTTTAATATGGAGATAATGTTGAACGGTCGGATCGACTGTTTGAACTTTGAAAATGAAAATATGTTCATTTTACAAATAGGTCCTTATGTCGATTGAAGAATTTGCCTATTTTAAAAGTTGTCTACTTATTGGAAAGTGTGTCCTAATATAACTCATCACTAATTAATTAGCTATGTAGTTGACTCGGTGTTTACATCTTTTGTTTCATTTTGCTAGGTATATTAATTGTTTAGTCGCTCTCCATTTGGAGTGTGACAGAAATTGCCATAACTAAATGTATAAATTTGGAGATGTGAAAGAATTTCTAAGAGACAATTAAAATATCTTTGAGGTACAATCCATGACTTCTATGCAAATATACTTATAGTCAATTTGTTATTATCACTCGAATTACTTTTTGATCTTGTAATAAGCAATGACTATTAATTTAGAATATATATTGAGAGCAGAACTAGTGATTTGAAGACGGGCCGGTCCGGTCCGGTCCAAACCCGTCCGGTCCATGGGTTGGACGGGTAAGACGGGTTTAACGGGTCGGGTTCCACGGGTCTGATTTTCTGCGGCCAACCCAAACCCGTGGTTCGCACAGTCCACGGTACGGTCCGGTCTGGTCCGGGTCCTTTTTTTTTCTGCTATGATTTTTTTTTTCCAATTCAATATGTTTGTTATTTGGACCAAACAATTTTTGTTATAAGTTTATATTATATTATATTATATTATAAATCATCAATTAATCACTGGAATTATATTTGGAAAAATAAAGGTTTATAAATTTTATTGACATATATTCAATTTTCTTTTATAATGTAATTTTTTTTAATAAATTCAAATTTTTTTTTTGTACTAATATAGAAACATAGCAAAAAGTTTCAAAAAAAATATAAAAATTGGTTTTTAAGCACATTTTAATATGAAGATCATGTCGAGCGGTTCAGATCGGCTATTCGGACTTTGAAAATGGAGATAAGGATGTGGAGCATGATTAGAGCATAAAACTAATAATTCAATAGAATTTAATTTTCTTGAGTAAGCAATTCCATTTATTTTTCATATTAAATGGTATAAATTATAAATAAATATTTACTAAGTATTTGGTAGCACCAATAGACATGGGCAACCAATTAGTAAAATATAATTTGCATAGTTTGGTATGACATGTATAATTCAAATTTGTCACGACTCACGACCAATACAAATATTTTTATTTACAATTTAATGTTTGCGTGATGTTCATCAGATAAAGAGGAATTTTGAATTGGGAACAGCTGAGTTTCATCAGATAATATATGTGTGTGCATGCATGCATGTTCTATAATACTGCACATACAAAATGTCAAATTCCATTTATGTCCCCTGCAGTAAAATTACGCTGTACAACTATATATGCTTAAAAGGTGAATAATAACAATTTGATTTGAACATTCCTGTTCTTTAAATGAAAATTTGTAGAGTGAGACTTAGCTCAATGTTTAATAATGCAATATTAAAATAAAGTTACCAGTAAATCAATTCAAAGTATTTTAGTGCTAAAAAAAAAAACTAATTGTGTTTATGTTTTAAAATAACAAAGACACGCATGTTCTAAAATTAAAGTTTGAGATTTTGGTGGTCTAGAATTAAATTTAAAATTAGAATTAAATTATTTGAATTCCGTTTGGTAATTAAGATTAAAAGTTGGAGCAATGGAAATTAGAAGTCGGAGTATTCTTTTTTATCTAAATCTGAAATAAATTTGCTGTTATTATGATTCCAACCATTTAAACTATTTCATACGCGAATCTCAACTAAGTTATTCATACATGGGTATCGTATCGGATACCATACGGATACGATGATACGGCAATTTTAAAAAATCTAGGAAACGATACGCCTATTATATATGTTATTTTTTATTATTTTATATATTGTATTTAGATAATCATAACTTAAATTAAATTTGTAAAAATAAAAAATAAAGACTTAAGCTAAGTATAAGTTAAATACTATATTTACTAGAACATATCACATATGATACTCTACTGTAGTGGTTAAAGATTTTGATGCCCCATTGGACTTCCCAAGTTCGATTCACGCTGATAGCAGAAAAAATAAATTTGCAGCGGTCCACGGGCGCGGTCCACAGCCTCGGACGCTGCGGGTTAGCGTTAGGTCCGGGCAGGTTAGGGTCCGGGTAGGGCGAGTTAGGCGGGGGTTAGGCGGGTTCCGGTCCGCTCCACGCAGGTTAGACACGGGTTAGGCGGGTCTGGGTCCGGTCCGGGACGGGACAGGTCCACGGGCTTACACAGTTCGGGTTTAGGCGGGTCTGGTGAAAATACCGAACCAAACCCGTACTAGGACCTACCCTAGCCTTGGTCCGGTCTGGTCCGGGTTTAGGGCACGGTCCGGGCCAGTCTGGGTCAGAACCCCGGTGGTCCGATCCGGTCCTGGACCGACCGGGTTTTTTCAATACCCTAAGCAGAACTACATTAAGTTTGAATTTGTGTTAAGAATAACGTTATAATGACCATCTCGTTTACAAACTCTAAATCTAAATTATATTAGAAATACTGATCAGGCAAAAGGTTTACATATTTGCAAGAATTGTTCAATTAAGGACGTAAACTAGAGCTCATGTGCGTACCGGGTACTGATTGAATTTCGGGGGAGTAGTTCGAGAAGAATTAGTACGCTTTGGGCACTAGCCTTTGTTAATTTTAGGACTTCCTTTATACCTTCAAAAATAAAGTTGAAAAGGGATGTACCTTTGCACTAGCTCTTGAAGGAATTCCTCACCTCTGTCTTCCATTGTTCCAGCTCCATTTTTCGGTATAAATCCTTCGGCCAACCACATTCTCGTAACATGCTTTCCTGAAATCTTATGATCTTCAGGAAACGATTGCAAAATAAAGAAAACATGGTTTGAGATTGTAAGGCAAGTCTTCATAACTCATGGCTAGGACCTGCGAGCACTTCTTCCCATCTTCATTGTGCCAATCCATGGTCTCCTCCAATGTGCTCCAGGCATTATACGTGCGCTCTCTCCTTGCCAGGATACCACCTAGCACAATCAATGCCAATGGTAATCCTCCACATTTTTTTGTTAATTTTTTGGCAACTTCCGAGAGATCAAGAGGATAATTCTCAGGTTGTCTATGTTGTTGAAAAGCCTTTCTGTAGAGGAGAGCTAGACTCTCATCCTCATTTAGGTAAGGGACTTTATAGGGACTTGTGTTGCAATCTGCTGCTTGAGCAACATCAAGGGATCTGCTGGTAATTATCACGCGGCTCGCATTATTCGGATCGGGTAAATGTATTTTCAATCGATCCCAAAGATCAATCGTCCACACATCATCTAGGACAATTAAGTACCTCTGGTGTTCCAAGGAGCTCTTAAGTTTCTCCGATAAATCCTCATCTGCTACGGGTGGACTTTCATTTTTCAAATATGGTTCAATTGAGTAAAGAATTTCTCTCAAGAGATCATTTAAATTGAACTTTTGAGAAATTGAAAGCCATGTGTAACAAGCGAAGTGCCCCTTCAATTCCTCACTGCAGTTTAAAAAATGATTGTGTTATTGTTGAGAAAAAAGCAACCGAAAGAGAAAATTTCATTGGAGATCTTTTCCATGATTACATGATTAATTATTTATATTTTTTTAGAGTGATGGAATCAAGCCATTAATTTTCTTTTTATGGATTGCTCCACAATAAAGAACACATGCACGTACCTTTTGTAAACTTTTTGAGCCAGTGTGGTCTTGCCAAGGCCGCCAGTACCCACAATTGAGAGCACCGTGCGCCTTGAAATGTGTGTATCAAGCAGCTGCTTCAAAATTTGGCGCTTATCAGCCTCAAGGCCAACAACTTCTGAATCATCAATTTCAGAAGGTTTTGTCGGCCTAAAAGGTTCTTCACTAGTACCAGCACCAAGATCCTTAATTCCCAAGTCGGTACCGCGCTGGTAAATACTGTTGAGTTTCTGTGTGATTTCTTCGAGCTCGCCACCCAACTTGCTCATCATTTTGGGTTTTTTTTGCAACTGTAAGCATTATGGAGAAGAAGGAATTTCTTTTTGGACATTTTTCTTCAATCTCAACAAGGAAGGTATCAATCACATCTTCTATTTTGTAGGCCATGTCTCTGACCCGGTTCACCCACTCTTTTACCAATTCATTTCCCTTATGCTGCTTTGAATCAGCATCTCTTAGATAAGCTTTGATGAAGCCAAGCTCCAGCTGCATCTGTTCCATCTGACCACGAACATCGTGCAGTTCCTGACCTTTCTTCACCAAGGCATCAGCAAGCTTGTGCAACACATAGCTCACAGCTGCCTCTGCCATCTTCTTATTTTTTGGTGTGTGTGTTGTGAGTGTGGGGGATGGTTTAGAAATCGCCTCTTCTCTTCCTCTTTCTTTTCTTTTTGGTTTGAGAGAATTGGATATGGATAAAAAAAATACCTCCACCCGACTCTTATCGTACCCGTTACCCGTTGACACCCCTACATGTGAGTGTAATTTACAAGAGTTCATGTTTTATAATCACTCTTTAAATAATGATGGGGCGTAGCTATATCACATGTAGACAATGCAACAAAAGTACTAGTATACAAAGTTTGTAGCCTTGTATCGCTACCCTTTTCTGTTTGTACCAATGTACACACTACAGCAAAAAATACCCTTTTCTGTTTGTACAAGGCTTGTACCGGTGTACTACTTGTTCAAATTTGTCGCTGTTATTTTTCTGGTACTCGTACCAAACGGTACCAGCAATATTTTGGGAACTGGTATACATTACAAGTAACCTCATCAAAGTAAAAACCTAGAAAATAATAATTATCGATTTAGCACAAAATTTTAGTTCCAGGCTTCCAAGGCTGCACAACGTAACCACAGAACTTTTTGTAAACTCCAGGCATACAGATTTCTCATCACGCTATTATTTAGTGTTACAAATGTACCATGACTAAAATTCTGTTAAACATGTGTCCTTGATATATATCATCAAATTTGCTCAATATATGACTGTTCATTTTTACACATCAAATTATGTATATACTCCAGGCATTCTAGTACTGTACGTATGTCACTCCAAGAATATACTGTATGTAGAAGTAGAAACAAGAAAGAAATTAACCGAGCTGACCTGTTTTCCCTAATAAACATTGTCGGCAAACTAAGCAAATACAATGATTCCTAGTCTTGAAAACCCTGACAACCCACAGCACAGCACAGAAGCTGGAGGACTTCAACCGTCGGATGGGAATAATACTAATTAAGTTTCAAAATCAAATGCTGTAGGGACTAATAATTGATGAATTAATAAACTTAATCTAGCATTTTGTTAAATATCTAGATTTTATACAGGATATTTCCACTGAAAACATCTTTAATGATGGCACCGAAATAAATCTTTTCTCATTCCAAAGAATCACAGGACCTGTAATTTCAAATTCACCCATTCATTTCTCTTCATGGACGAATCTCAAAAACAGATAGTTTTTATGAACAAATCTCAAAACAAATGAATGGGTGGATTAAGAATTGCAGGTCCTGTGATTCTTTGTAATCACAAAAGATTTATTTCCTGATGGCACATGTATGTATAGTTTTCTAATTTATGATAAAATGACAAACGAGTCAAAATACACAACAAATTCTTTGCAAGTAATCGCTTTTTGTTAACATTGCAACCAAATTTATAAAATCAAAGAAAATAACTAATATTAGATATATTTTGAATGCACAATACTAGTAAACACTGTTTTTAGTATGCATAAATGTTTTATATATACTAAACAAGAAGCCTGTAGTAATTTTGTTTTTTATTAATTTGCCTCTAATTTAACCTCAAGTACATGATAAAATGGTCATAACTCATAACTCAACAAGACATAATTAAGAAAGCGAGTACTATCTGAAAGTATCATGAATAATAGCACATGGTATGTTCTTTAAAGTAGGGGCAGCTTTTTTTATGAGACCAAGAAAGCTAGAATAATTCATAACATAACAAGGGGAAGATATTTATTTTCCCATCCAACGACTCTGTTGTTAGTCCTTGTCTATTCCCCGTGATTTTTATTTTTACCCAAAAATAAAATTATTTTAATATAAATAATCAAGTTTATGAAAAAAAATTATTTCTGCCCAAGCAGTATATATTATTTACGGTTTGAATTCTTAATTCAAACCGTAAATATTCTGTACGGTTTGATTTTTTTTTTTATAGAGAAAAATAGCTAAAATGCTGAAATGAAATATAACACAAAAAAATCAAATTGTTTTTTTAAATATTTGTTAGAAAATACGCCACGAATAGGGCCGATTTTGTGCTAAAATACGGTAAATTACAATAATTATGCTAAAATATGGTAAATTTACTAAAATGCTGAAATTACAATAATTATGTAGAATTATGCTAAAATACGGTAAATTACGCTAATTACGTATGAATAGGGCCGATTTTGTGCCATTTTTCATAAATCATAAAAAAAGTAAAAAAATTCCAAAAATAATAAAAATTGGTATTCTACAAGTTCATTCTATAACTCATTTACTGAGCTACGTAGATTGGAGAATAGAAATGAAATCTTAATCGGTAACTTCAATTGAAGTTTTGAGGCTCTTCCCTTTGTTTTTTGGCGATTATGAATTTGAAAATCTAGCAAAGCAGTTCGGACGCTATGCGCATTTTCACAAGCTTTCCGAAAAGTGGTCATTTGCTGAAATCGGACACTCGAGTGCCGTTTTATGACCGTTTGAAGTTTCGTCGTCGGTTTTCGCTTTCTCAGTGAAGATATCATCCCTATTCATACGTAATTTTGCGTAATTTAGTGTCTTCTAGCCTAATTCTACATAATTATTGTAATTTCAAGTAATTTAGTGTAATTCAGCATAAATCAAGTAATTTAGCGTGTTTTTAGTATAAATATGCTAATTATATATAAAAAATGTAATCTAGCAAATATTTAACAATAAATAATATTTTTTAGTGTTATATTTCAGCATTTTAGCTATTTGTCTCTTAAAAAAGTTAACATAATTTAAAGTAATTATAGTGTCAATCAGCATAAATTAACATAATTTCAAGTAATTTAGCGTATTTCTAGGTATAAATATGCTATCAAAAAAAGTAATCTAACAAATATTATTTACAGTTTGAATTCTTAATTCAAACCGTAAGAATATTTACAGCTTGGGCAGAAATAATTTTTTTTACAAAATCTTGATATTTATATTAAAATAATTTTGTTTTTGGGTAAAAATAAAAATCACGGGTCTATTCCTGTTTAGTACACATGACCTGCAGCTGGATGCAGATCGATCTGCCATGAATCAGTGCTCCATGTGCATGAATTAATTTCTCCTCATGTGATTATGTGAATGTTTGTTTTCTTGCACTTGGAGCTTAATTTAGTATCGATTCTTTTACTTTTTGCAATCTTATTCTTTTCTTTGTTGTCTTGTGCTATTGGATATCTAAGCTTGACGCAGTTTACATATTGTGCTGGTTTTAGTTTTAAAGAAATCAATTATCTTAAAAAAATAAATTTAATTGTGCCAATGAATAGCACTCAAATTAAACTGATTAGAACAAATTAAGATCTGTACATTTGACCAGTATCTCGCTCCAAAAAATTAGGACGGTTCACATCTAAACTCAAAATTTTATTCCGGCAATATACGATTTCACGGTCAAGTGATCAATTCGATTCCGATTCAGAGCCATGGTAGGAATCAGTGTTATTGATGTGCTTTTTCTTATTTTAGTTGTTTTACTGTTTAATACATGTAGCCAGATCATATTTTTAGAGTGCTTACTACTCAGTTTAGCAAGTAAAGAGGTGAAAGATTCATGTGAACGGTGATGTAATGATACTCTCAATGCTGTCTTGTTTGGGTAGGCTTCTCTTTTAAGGCAGGGGCCCACAGAGGTAGGTACCACAGAGGCTGGTACCACTTGAATCAACATGTGATGTGTTCCTCCAAGATCAACAATGTGATCTCGACGTTTCAGCAAACACTTGAACTATAGAATAGTAGAACTGAGCAGCCAATCTAACTATAGGTTTAAAAGAAATCAAACGGAAAAAAAAAGCAGTATTTTTTTAATTTGATTCTAGAGTAATTTATTTTTTGAAACGAGTAATGAGATCAAGTCACCCAAGATTATTTATTTCAACCTTTGAAACAAAATATTTTTTCTATTTAGATTATGAACCCATGACTTTTTATATAAGAGACATGTCTTTGCCACACATCAGGAGAAATTTAAGTGACAACAATAACAAACATCTCTTAACATTTGATTCAAGAATAATCTTAAAGTATAAGAATAATAAATATGTTATATTTATGTCTTTGGAGTACAACCAGCAAAGAGAAAAAAACACGCGGGATCAGATTTAGGGGTGAAAATGGGGCGAATACGTAGCAGATAGCGGTAAAACCATAATCAATCTCTTTCTAATTTTCCGGATACGGATACGGATCGGATATCAGCTGGATACAGATACGGATACGGATCGAATCGGATATTTATTAAAATAATATTAAAAAATACTAAATTCATAATATTTATCTAATTTTAATGGTGAATAAAACAACCTTATATAACCTATTTAAACCCTTGGCTGCCCAAACTCTGGGCGGTTCCATTCTCTTTCTGTTAAAAATAATGAGGATTAGGATCCAATAACCTCATACCTGTTAGGGATTTACATCATTGGTTATTTTTAGAAATAAAGAGAGCAACAAAATACCTCCACCTTTATTTCTATTTTAGCATATACCGTTGTATAGGCACCCGTTAAGATTAGAAGTAGGCACCTTTAATTTTAGATAAATAGTGCTACACTGTAACATAACTGAACATCCGAATAATAAAGATTTTCAGTTTTCTTCAATCTCTCGGTAACTCAGAAAAAATCATCATTTTCTGACCGCCAAGAAAAAGTATGAGAATAAATATTGCAGTCACCATAATCACTGACATTGAACTCACAAAAAAAAAAAAAAAAAACAAAGAAAAGATGAAACCCACCTAACGAAAATGGGAATTGGCATCTCCTGAGATATCTCAATATTTTTAGTTGATTATCTCAAAAAAAAAAAAAAACATTTGAGTTGATCGGGTAGAAGGTTAATTCGGAACCTTCATTTTTCCCCTCCAGTAAGAATCTCAAACAATAATGATAATGCTTCGTAAAAAAATATATAAAATCTATTATATAAAAAAGTGAATGGGATTCAAGTCCATTAATTGGCACATCTCAATTAAGTCCAATTCTTCTCACATCCATTCACTTCGTTTGACAAGTCTTGCGGGCAACCGATCTTCCCTTCCACACGATTTTGTTGGATATTTAACTGTTTGATATCATTCACTCGTTCCCAATCTCATTCCAAAAAATCGATTTGGCCGACAATCTCATACGAGTCCCGATCCCCTAAGTAACCCAATCTTGAGTTTTGGATTGAGACCGTCGGATTCGAATTCATCGCTCGGGATCATCTCGGATTCAAATTTGTCATCAGGATGTGTGCGCTCACTTCGCGGATAGATTTTTCATGGATTCGAATCGGACGGTCCAGATTGAAAACCAAAAGTTGGGTTACTTCACTGGATCCGAATTCATCTCATACGCGGTAAGACCTACATCTACCCTACGGTCGAATTACTCTTCACGCTCCAATTCGATGGCCAAGTCTTTAATTAAGTACCAGTTTCTTCAACATCTACCAAACACCGTTGAAGCAAGATGATGCTTCTCTATGGGCTATCACTAAATTGGTTATCCAGATAGGTTTTGGATTTTATTTAAAGTTAGTACCTACTTAAAACAAGATACATGCGTAAATTAGATTTAATATAGTAACTCTGTTGTTGGCTTCCTGTGTGCCTTTCATGTTTCTCCATTTGATCGGGTATTGGTATATGCCCGCAAGGTGTTCAACGAAATAACTCCTTGACACTTCCGCGATTGTCCCAAAAAACACGTCCATCACTACTACATAAATGAGATCTTCTAATGCCCATTTTCTAATGGTCTGAACAGCCACTATATAGTTATGTTTTTTCATTATCGATATACAATCTTTATTTTACGTGCTGCATTAGTGCTAATTTTTATTATTCATGTTGTTTGTGCTTTTTAAGTATGGTTTTAAATTACAGAAATAAAATTTCTCTTTAAATTATAAAATGTTTCGAGTTCTTATCGACTATGTTCATTATATGCTTATTGATAACAATTTTCCGTTAAATTCTTACAAAGTTTTCCTTTTCAAATTAATTATTTCTAATTTGTCCTCTTTCCAATATAATGTTTTATTTTCTTTGTTTTTATTTCCTTCAAAGACACATACGTAGTTTTGCTAAAAACACTTCATTTGTACAATGAAATGCTACAGAATATAATTTTTCTTTTTCTAATTAAATCAACTGTACAACACTAATTGACAACTAAATGCGTCATAGTAATTAAAAAAATGAATAATCAATATTTGGGAAAACGTTTATTTTTTTCCTACAGGATTTTTTAGTATTTAATCAAAGTTTCTGGAACGTATAGCTTTCATTAATTTGAAATTGTCACTAGTCAAAGTATACAACAGTCAATTCATCACTTGAACAAAATTATGCAGTATCCAACACTTAACCGGAGGTTTTGACTATGGAAATTCAACAATTGAAGTCTTTAGTCAACTGATTTATGAATTACATTCCAAATTGTTGAAGAAATTTTAATTTATTTTCACAAATTTATTACAGTTAATTATGTATATATTGCTGCTTTCATTAAATTGCAGTATGTGGAAATAAACACCACTTTTTTTTTATGTTTGATTCATTAATGTAAGCCATGACCAACACATCAAAAGTATAAAGTTGCAAGTTACTCATTCTGGTATATCATTTAAAATACAAGTACAAATTCTCATGGTGTATCATTTTATATGACTAACTAGAACATTTTTTTTTTTTAAGTAAAAGACTAGTACCATATATAGAATAGAATTGTAGTACCACACATGCCTTCCGGTGGAATAACAATACCATAATAGAAGCATTGAATTTTAGTTTCTTTTCCGCTTATTGCTTTTTAAGTTAATATATTTGTCTATGTCCGAAATAAATCTTGTAAATAGCGCACTAGCTAGACTTTTAGTAAGTAGAAGGCTCACATCCAGTCAAATCTTATCTCTAGAAAGTTGAAGGGGAATAGTAGAATGCATGAAACTTAGAATACATGATGAGTTTCAAAGTAAATAACGTCGACACTTGACAGGATACTTTTGAATTTAGTAATAACGACAATTCAATTTTAATTCTAACGAATTGGTTACGATTAAGCCAAGAGAGACGAGATACTTGTGGTAATTTAGTAATATAACATGACACTTTTGAATTTAGCAAATAACGACAATTAATTTATACTTGAGAGGAAGATATTGGTGGTACTCTGAAGTCGATGGAACAATTTAGTCAAGAAAGACTGCCATGTGCTACTGTCCCATTTATTCAATGAACATGGCTGTGCCATATGGTTTTCTTACACTTCTTAAAATATTGGGGTGGTAACTGGGGCCTGTATTAAACCAATGGGCTTTAATGGGCCACACATATGTCTTTTACCCATATCATGGCTGGTATATATTCTGTAGTAACACTGTGTACCAGTGATGCCTGATGGGCTTGCACTATTTATTTAATTTTTCTGTGCTTTTGTGAAGTTCAGCATATCAGTAGGATTTGTTTTTCGTTTCTAAGCTATTTCTTTGATAAGTTTCATTTGGCTATCTTATGTTTGTTAGATTTTTCTTTAAAATTAGAAAATAAATTCTCTCATAATAAAATGGAAGATATGATAAATCCATATAATTTGACTTTTAATGAACCACTGAAGGAACCTGAAAAAATAGGAGAAAAGTCTTATTTAATTTAGTCCTTAAACTATCATTTATGGAGGCAATACTAATTCTGTGACCTTTGTGTGCTATCACCTAGTGCATGTCACACCGCATATATAAGTATTCAAGGGCCTAATCACACTATTAATTTCTAGCCAGAATCATAAGAAGTGTTTCATGTTAAGTGTCCACCTTAACAGATATGTTGTACTTTAAAATACTTGGATAATTAGATTTAACACAAAGCTAGATGCATTTAATATATAATCATGAAAAAATAAGATTATGTGCATGATTGTGTGTTTTTAAAATATTGAAGGAGTTATTTTACAAATATTGTTCTTGAAACCACTTAGTTTGTTTCTTTAACAATTTCAAATTTTTTAATACATATAATTACAATTTAAAAAGACATGTCTATACTGGTACGAAACTCATGTGAGTGATGATCATTATATTTATGTACCATCATAAGGCATACCTTTATATATAAAATTAGCTAAGTGTTTAATTACCACTCTTTTGTTAGAAGTAATTAACTTAATGATAAAATACATAGTCATCCGATCATTTTTTTCGTTATTATATGTTAATAGTAACTAGTTGGTGTTAAATATAATTAAATACGAACGAATTCAGAAATAACACTTAAGAAGTAGACTCGACACATAAATTAAAGAGCCCACCAAATAGGTTCTCGATGCTTATCCATCCCGTTCAAATTTTGTTACAGCAAATCATATATTCTATGTAGACTTTTGTGAAATTTAGAATAAATTGAAAATAGAGCGAGAAAGCAATATCAATTACCAAGAGATCAGATCGACGTGTAAATTTACGCTCAAATGTGAATTCTTTTGATTTAGAATCTGCACCTTGCAAATTCTCTTTTATAATTATAAAATATATTTTTTTTCACTCAATGAGCAATATTATGCGTAGAGGAACATCAAGTTTTGTATATATAACACAAAAGGTACAATTTTCATAAAAGTTTGTACACACAACTTTTTTTTATGTAATTAGTTATTCATTATTAAGGACAATTATAGCAAATCCTTGTGTACATTTAGTTAAACATTTGGTATTAAACATCACTTCGGCTATAATTAATTATTACAATCACATAATCTCAAGATAAATAAATTCCATTATATTTTTTTCAAGTAACAAATCATTACAACAGATTAAGCTCTCACACGTGAGGAAGTTATTGTTTCGCTTCAGATGTTGATATCTTAGAATGATTTTGAGAAAAGAAAAATTATTTAAGAGTTATCCAACCAAAACAAAATCTCCAATGACTATTTTTTTAGAACTTAGGCAGAGGCTGCCAGAGTGTGTAACAAAATCTGTAAGGACTTGATACAGATTCTTGAGCCATAAGGAGGGAAAAAACCACCAAGATACTAAATTGGTGTCATCAGCTTCTATAAACCAGCTGGAACAAGCAAATGCTCTATGGTTGGTGATGACATGGAGAGAATGAACTTTAGAAATGTATAATGGAGAACTGAAATTATTCTCTTAAGTAAAACTACAAAATAATAATTCTCTATAATTTATTTTAGTTTCCTCCAATGACATAATTCAATTTCAAAAACTTTTCTGTGTAAGATTTATGTTACTTAATTTTAGTCTATACACGTTTCAAATTTAATGTTAAAAAAATAAAAACTTAGAAAACTTACTAATGGAAAATCTCAATATATCATCTGGAGAAATGAGTAATCCATGAAAAGGCCGTTAAATCATATAATTCGACAATTGTATCATACTTTTAATATTTTAGTACATTGATTTCCCACCACTAGGGTAGCAATTTGACATGCCTCCTCTTAAATGAGTATTTATATTTTACATAATTCATAATTAATCAACGTTAGATTTTGATAGCAGTACAAATTGATTTGTACTTCCCCAATACATAAATTTTGTGTTGTTAGCAAGGCCCATTTTTACCAACCGGAGCACATATCTTTTTTTTTTTTTTTTTTCTGAAATCTTGGTCTGGTAGTCGATCGACCTGTATTATTAAACGAATGGCTTTATATGGGCCCCACATAATTAACTAAGCCCGACTGTTATTTGGTCTTTTTTTTTTTACCTGTTTTAAAATAGAAAATTAGTATGAAAATAACATTTTTCCATATTACCATAATATTAAACACTTAAAATGAACTCTGACCATTTCCATATTACAGACTTACTCTACTTAAGTACACATTGGTAATAATATTGCATTAACTTGATGTAAAGAGCAATTAATTTTACTTCACAATCGAGCAATTTTTCTTTTCATATTTGTGTCTTTCTTTAGTTTTGTAAGAATATTGTAAAATTAATCTTTTGATGTAATTGCATTCTATTGTTGTTCATTTATTGATTATATATCAATCTATGTGTATTTTTAGTTAAACTTATGGGTACTTGCATCCAACTTTAAATTTAACTATTCCGAGCCCATTATTTTTCCAAATAATCAAATTCATTGATTTTTTTTTTTCAAATAACATATACCCACCACATTTCAGATTCTTCACAATGAGAAGCTGTTGATTTATTTTAGACATTATTGTTATAATAAAGGTCGATCAAGAAAGGCAAACATTTTATTATTTGAACTTAATTAGGATACTTGAGCCAGAACAAGGTTAATCCCCCCCATAAAAACTAGAATCAAACTATCAACTTCTTTATACATGTTGATACAAGCAAGTGTGTAGGATCAATAATGACATCGCCAGTGAATACAAATACAAACAAATAATTAACTCTCGGCTAATTAAGTCTTGAACTCTAAGATAAAATACTAATAAGAAAATTAAGAAAAAATAAAAAAAACTAAATGGAGGTGTTTAGAAAGGAGAAGAGAATTAAAAAAAGGCATCGCCACTGCGCCAGTGAATGGAAATAATTTGGGACATTTATATTTGAAAACTTAAGGTTTTCAAATAGAATTGGATATGTAAAAATATCCATTTTATTTATCTGTATTTAAATTTGGAACGGATCGTACGAATATTATCGAATCCGTATTCATTGCCTATCATGAATTTTAGTAACAAGTACCAAGTAAATAAGACAACCTCAACCACAATATTGAATAACAGAAACCTCCCCATAATAAAAAGCTGCAGTAATTCCTTCAATATAAACTTTGTGATAAATTACATCATATTCCTGTATTATGAACTTTTGTTTTAGAAAAAACACAGAGTATTTAATGTTACAACCAAATATTCAAAACCGAATAACAAAACCATATATATAATGTTACAGAATTAAGCAAATCACAACAACCCAACCCAATCCAAATCGATGCAATTTTAGAGTACAGTACAATTAAAACAAATGAAAACTGCAAACAATAGAAAATTAAAAACTTGCAACCATGACAATTATGAACAGTTGAACAATTCAGGAACAACAAACTGAAAAAAAAAGGAACTTACAATCAATTAATGAGACTTGAAATCTAACCGTTCGTCTTTACTCACGAAGCGGGTATATGTGTGATTATGTGATGTCCTCTCTACTGCATTCTTTCATGTAGTCTCTCTTATTGTATTCTGGCCTGCTAAACAGAATCCATGCAATAATTAAGAATATAACAATTACAAGAAAATAATAGAAATGCGCTGACAATCGAAAACAAAGCCTTGCAGCCACGCAAAGTATATGAACAACAAATCAAGACATGAAAACTAATTTAAAGAAATTCTTACATCAATGAATGGCACGAGGTTGCCATTATCTCCATGTTTCACGCACAGATGGGATATTCTCAATTTTGTAATGATCTTCTCCTTGCATACGTTCTTTTAGCTCAGGTGAGAGGTGATATACTATTAGCTCTTTAAGAGTCGGCACATTTTGTAGCTCGGGAAGTGCTTCCAGCTTCTGACAGTTAAGAAATTTGAGGTGACTAAGGATGGGAAAATATCCCTCTTTTATGTACCAATGATGTAGATGCGGCAGGAGTTTAATCTCCAGTTTTTCAAGTTTAGGTAACCCTCTGGTTGAACAGGTCAGCTCTTGTTCCAAGATATGAGTATTGTCGTAGCTGAAGTATTCTGAGGCTCTGTAGCCTCTCAAATATGGCATTGGATTTTCCTGAAGCCTAGAATAACTCAATTTGGTGAGGTTTGTTGGGAACATCTCAACTTTGGAACATATAGGTCCTCCCAACTCTCCAGCAAGATAACGACTTGTATCTTCTCATGACAAGGTAAGTCTCTTGTACCGCAAATGGTACAAAAAACCCATTATTGAACTTCGTTACAATCCTGAGGGAGACCAACTGCCTTGTCCTTCTCAGCATACCCTGAGAGTTTCCCACTCTTCTAGAAAATTAATAGTCCTTAACTTATCTTTAGCTGATTGGTAATCCTCTCCTCAAATAGTCAACCCCAAACTTACGCAAGTTGATACAACCTCCTAAATAAGGAACTTCTGTGTGGCCCACACTTTTAATGTTTGTAGATTAGTAAGGTGATCCCATTTTAATGGGCAATTTTTTCTAAATGCCGGGTACCATATACATGTCTTAGAGTTGGGATTACGACATGATTTGTAGGTTTTTTTGTGTTCCCTCTAATTCTATAGTTGATTTTGTTTAAATCAATGGTTTCTAGATTATAGGAGGAATTCCTCTCTAAGATTTTCTGTCCAACATGGCAGTTTCTAAAACCAAGTACCTCAAGGTATCATGTCCTTCGCCACTTACTACTGTCGAATTTTCTCCATATCAACACGCTCAATGGTTAATACTCTTAATAGTCTAAACCCACTATAATTGGCAGTATAAAGTCACCATTACTTGATTGAGTAAAACAGAGTAAAGACGATGTTTACTGGATAAACACCATCCTTGGTAAGAGTGCAAAATTGCAGGCCGCACGGCGCGGCTTTCTAGTAGCTAGATGGTTGCAATTTCTACTTTTGAGATACAGTGAAGAAGTCTCTTCCTCGGCTTTGCGGATAGCCAGGTCCCGTAGAAGATCGTGCATGTTGCAGTATTTGCAGCAACCGTTCAAGATTTTTCAGTGACTTGAATAAAGCATCTGCAAAACATATTTCCAAACAAATTGACATCCAAGAAGAAGGAATTATTGTTTATGAATAAGTAGGTACTCCTGATTCAAATTAAAATGTAAAAGGATGACCCCTGGACTATATGCTTCATCCAAGTAAAGATTATATAAATGTAGATGCATGGTTCTGAAACTCGGAATCGGAATCGGAATCGGAATCGGTTCTTGACCGTGGGAATTGGAATCGGGGTTGAATCGGCCGGAATCGGCTGTGAGTTGACTCGGTAACCTCGATTTTTTGCCAGAAGCTTGTTTTGTTCTAATTTGTCAAATAACCTACTCCAACACTCAAATAATTAAATTTGGACGAGAAACAATCAACTTTACAGTTTATTACTTATAAATTAATATTTATCTAATTTAAAAATTAAATAGGACTTCCATAAAATAATAAAAAAGATTAATAATTCACAATGACGAATAAAATATTTAATTTTAACTTTTACATTTTCATATTTTATTTGGTATGCATTAATTTATCTTCAAAGAAACTATTTTATTTCATAAACAATTAATATTTTATTTTTCTAAGTCAAAGAAAATATTTTATTTCATAAACAATTAACATTTCATATACTAACTATTATGTTTAAGAGTCTTAATTACATTTGGTCTCTATCTTCCTTCTAAAACTGCCACTGTAACAGTTTTATGCACATGTTGCCAAACAGGGTATCCAGAAAGGACAAAACAGGGTATCTTCCTCTAATAAACTTTGAGGCATAGCTTTAGACCCGTTTCCAAATAAGATCGCACCCGTTATACCGTTTTACCATAGTTCTTGCTGCATTTCATTTTGCTGAAAAAACGTGATAGATCTGAGCCAGTGGATCAAAAGTATGCGCCGATCTAATGAAAACTAAAGCTGCAGATTTGACCCCGGCTTCATCTCTCCCAAATCCCAATCGACACTTTCAACTTCGCCTCTTTCTTTCACGAGCCGGCGCCATCGCACAATCAAATGTCTTCGCTTATTCTGAAAAATCGCTGAGAATCGGCACTAAACGTCAAGAATCCCTAAAGAAGAGCTCCAATCTCCACACCTTTCATCCCCAATGTCCGCCTCAGTATCTCAATCGCCACTTTCATCTCTGCGCCTCCGCCTCAGCAACTCAACTCAAGACTCGGTCCAGGTTGGTGAGAATCGGCTATTTTGACCTTGAATCGGCTTGACTAGGCCTAAAATTCGGCTAACTCGGCCGAGTCAAGCACTGTTTTGACTGTGAATCCATTAATAATAGGTTTGTCCTCTTTATTTAGGTTGAAAAACTCCATCTAATATTTGATGCTTCTAATTTGTTACTTGAAAAATAAAAATATCTGGCTACATTTTTCAATCTTTCGAAGAATTTCTTGTCGGTTGTGTGTTTTTAGATCTTCTCTGACAACTTGCTTGGATGAAGGGTACACGAAGAGTGGCAAGAAGAGATATAATAAATAAATTAAACTCCATATATTGTTTTTATTTAATAAAAATCAATGGATGAGTAAAGTCAATGGATGTTATTCTTTTTACTAACTGTAACTTTCCTAAAAGTTTCATTTTATTACCTTTTAAATTAGAGTGTAATGGACAAAACACAGAACCAATCAAATAAGATAACGAAAAAAAATGGTAACCTCCCCGTTTTCTTTCATTTCCATATTCTCGTTTGTAATTTTTTTTTTGAGCAAAGTTGGAGGTCAAGTCATCCAACTATTTAATATCCACAAGGGATTCTCCTATTCGGTTTTCGAACCTACGACCTTTCACACGGAGAGAATTGCCATTGCCACTTGACCAAGGCTGATTCCAGGGGCGGATCTAGGATTTTCGTCAGAAGGGGGCAAAAAAATATCAAATCGGATTCAAATACCTAATCAGATTTAAATCCATTAACCAATTTGGTACTCGATAATAAACATTATTTTAACTTATACTTTTCAATACTTTGACTTGTAATTTCTGATGCTCTAACTTATAATTCTAATTACCAATCAAAATTCAACAAATTTAATTCAAATTTACTCTTAAATTTAACCTGAATTACAAATCAAACGTCCAGAGGGAGGCAAAAAAAATTACAGGGAGGGCAAAGTCGGTCGAAACCGATAAATCTCCACGGACAATTACTTTTTGGCCTTGTAATAAGCGATGACTATTAATTTAGAATGTATATTGAGAGCGGAACTACATAAAGTGTGAATTTGTGTTACGAATAACGTTATAATGACCATCTCGTTTTCAAAACTCTAAATCTAAATTATATTAGAAATACTGATCATGCGAAAGTTACATCTTTGTGCGTACCAAATACTGATTGAATTTCGGGGGAGTAGTTTGAGAAGAATTAGTGTGCTTTGGGCACTAGCCTTTGTTAATTTCAGGACTTCCTTTATACCGTCAAAAATAAAGTTGAAAAGGGATGTACCTTTGCACTAGCTCTTGAAGGAATTCCTTAGCTCTATCCTCCTTTGTTCCAGCTCCATTTTTCAGTATAAATCCTTCAGCCAACCACATTCTTGTAACATGCTTTCCCGAAATCTTATGATCTTCAGGAAACGATGCAAAATAAAGAAAACATGGTTTGAGATTGTAAGGCAAGTCTTCATAACTCATGGCTAGGACCTGCGAGCACTTCTTCCCATCATCATTGTGCCAATCCATGGTCTCCTCCAATGTGCTCCAGGCATTATACGTGCGCTCTCTCCTTGCCAGGATACCACCTAGCACAATCAATGCCAATGGTAATCCTCCACATTTTTTTTGTTAATTTTTTGGCAACTTCCGAGAGATCAGGAGGATAATTCTCAGGTTGTATATGTCGTTGAAAGCCTTTCTGTAGAGGAGAGCTAGACTCTCATCCTCATTTAGGTAAGGGAGTTTATAGGGACTTGTGTTGCAATCTGCTGCTTGAGCAACATCAAGGGATCTGCTGGTAATTGTCACGCGGCTCGCATTATTCGGATCGGGTAAATGTATTTTCAATCGATCCCAAAGATCAATCGTCCACACATCATCTAGGACAATTAAGTACCTCTGGTGTTTCAAGGAGCTCTTAAGTTTCTCCGATAAATCCTCATCTGCTACGGGTGGACTTTCATTTTTTAAATGTGGTTTAATTGAGTAAAGAATTTCTCTCAAGAGATCATTTAAATTGAACTTTTGAGAAATTGAAAGCCATGTGTAACAATCGAAGTGCCCCTTCAATTCCTCACTGCAGTTTCAAAAATGATTGTGTTATTGTTGAGAAAAAAGCAACAGAAAGAGAAAATTTCATTGGAGATCTTTTCCATGATTACATGATTAATTATTAATATTTTTTTAGAGGAGTGACGGAATCAAGCCAGTAATTTTCTTGTTATTGATTTCTCCACAATGAATAACACTTGCACATACCTTTTGTAAACTTTTTGAGCCAGTGTGGTCTTGCCAAGGCCACCAGTACCCACAATTGAGAGCACCGTTCGCCTTGAAATGTTTCTATCAAGCAGCTGCTTCAAAATTTGGCGCTTATCTGCCTCAAGGCCAACAACTTCTGAATCATCAATTTCAGAAGGTTTTGTCGGCCTAAAAGGTTCTTCACTAGTACCAGCACCAAGATTCTTAATTCCCAAGTCGGTACCACGCTGGTAAATCCTGTTGAGGTTCTGTGTGATTTCTTCGAGCTCGCCACCCAACTTGCTCATCATTTTCGGTTTTTTTGCAACGGGAAGCATTCTGGACAAGAAGGAATTGCTTTTTGGACAGTTTTCTTCAATCTCAACAAGGAAGGTATCAATCACATCTTCTATTTTGTAGGCCATGTCTCTGACCCGGTTCACCCACTCTTTTACCAATTCATTTCCCTTATGCTGCTTTGAATCGGCATCTCTTAGATAAGCTTTGATGAAGCCAAGTTCCAGCTGCATCTGCTCCATCTGACCACGAACCTCGTTCAGCTCCTTAGCTTTCTCCAGCAAGGCATCAGCAAGCTTGCACAACACATAGCTCACAGCTGCCTCTGCCATCTTCTTCTTTTTTGTTGTGTGTTTGGGGTTGAAAGTGTATTAGCTTTGTCTTCTTTTTTGGTGTGTGCTGGGGATGGTTGAAGGTGTATTAGCTTTGTTTGTTTGCAAGGATGATTGGTACAGCACCTCGAGTTATTAGATAAAGATAGTTCATCCACTTGTTTGAAAGTTGGCTAAATTAATTGTATAAGAAGCATTAAAATAATTTAGATCATCAACGACTTTCAAAAATAATATTTATATGAACATCTTGACAAAGTATCTTATCGAGGATACCTGCTCCAGAGAAAGACAAATTTGAGCTCTTTTTTAAACTGCTTAGATCCCCTCATCGCCTGACTGCTTTCATATTATGATTGGTAAATCAGGTCGAGTTATCATATAAAGATAGTTCAACTGCTTGTTTGAAAAGTTCGCTAAATAAATTGCACAAGAGGCAATAAAATAATTTGGATCATCAACGACTTAAAAAAAATATATATTTATATGACACATCTTTGACAATGTATTTTATCGAGGGTACCTCCTCCAGACAAAGTCAAATTTGAGCTCTTTTTAAACTGCTTAAATCCCTCATCTTACGCCGAACAGCTTTCATCTCACTATTGCAGAAAACGCGGGTTTACACGGTTAAAAAAAACTAATGACACACGGTTTCGCGACTGTGTGTCCGTGCGCATCATGTATGAAAAAATTAATATATTGTACATGGTTAGAGAACTGTTTATATGTATAATTTACGTATATGCATGGTTCTTATGAGAGAACCATGTCCGATCTCCAAGAAATAGGCACCGAGACAGGTCATTTCTACACAATCACAAAACCGTGTATAATAACGTGGGTTATATACACAGTTACAGCTAGCTAAGGAACTGTGTATGATTATTTGGACCATACACTGTTCCTTTTTCGAAACCGTGTATGTTATTCTTTACACGGTTCATTTTCAAGAACCGTGTATGATTTATATATGTGTTATTTTACTTAGATTTGTAATTAGCTAACATCCATAATTCAAAGTCCGAATAGTCGATCCGAACCGCTCAACATGATCTTTCTAATAAAATATGCTTGGAGACCAAATTTTATATTTTTTAGAATTTTTTTAGAATTTTTTTACATAGGTACAATATCACTTTATCGGATGGTCCAGAATCTCCTTAAAAAGGTGATTTTGTACCTATCTAAAAAATAGTAAAAAAAATGCTAAAAAATATAAAATTTGGCCTCCAAGCATATTTTATTATGAAGATCATGTTGAGTGGTTCGGATCGACTGTTTGGACTTTGAAATGGAGAAAAAGAATGTGGAGCATATTGGAGCACAAAATTATGGTGCATTTGAACCCTCCTCAACATAAAATATTACATATCCATAATTCAATAATATATTCAACATTTGCAACATACAAATAAATCAATTATATTCATTCAACATTCAACAAGAAAAAATAGTCTTTTAATATTCAACATTCAACAAATATAAAATAGTATTTCAATATTCATTCAACATACATATACACATGTTTTGTTGGAACTCATTTCAAATAAAACATGTTGTAAAAAAACTAAAAATCATGGAAAAAAAAAATATCTCAGAACGACTTTCCTGGAGGTGATTATTGCCCATTTTCCAGTAATCTCCACAATAAAGTTGAATCCAAGCATGAAAAAAGAACCTTATAAAAACAAAACCTGACTATCTATAATTGCATACATTCTTCATGCCAGGTTATGCTTTTGGCTCTTGATCGTGATCAAGAAATGTCATTGGCTTCACACTTCTTCATATTTGTTCTCTGTCATAATTTGCAAAGTATTCAATATCTATTAGCTAATCTAATCAAACATAGACAGTTGTACCACATCACAAATAAAATAAGGCTAATTAAGTCATATATGTATAATATAAAGAAGGTTTGTAAGTAACAACTAGCATTTTATCCAAAAATTTCCCAATTCAACTCCCTATAACTCGACTGCACTAGCTTATATGTTTTCTCATAATGTCATTTATAACGAGCATTGATCACTCTATAACTCCCTAGCTATAACTCGACCGCACTAGCTTATATCTTTTCCAGATGTCAAAATTCATGATGTTTTTGTAAGTAACAAATGAATACCACGTTGAAGTTACTTCAGAACAAGAAGCTGTTGGTTTGCTCCAGAAATTGTTGTCATAATAAATGTCGAGAAGAGGAATTAAGAAAGAATTCTATCAGGACTTGATCCAATACGCAAGTCAGAATGAGGTTGAAACCCCTCCAAAAAACTAGCATCAAGCTATCAACTTAATTATACAAGCTATCAACTCCGATCCGATACGCAGGTAGTCTGGTGATAATTACTATCATAGACCTAATTTACACATAAATCTTATTTCGAAGAAGAGATTAATTTGAAAATTAAAATCTCAGAATCTATTTGGATTACCAACTTGGTGATAGCACGAAGATAAGCATCTTAAGAAATGCACGATCAGGATTCAAATCATTCTTTTTTTTAAACTAAAATTGATAATTCTCAACAATTTATTTTGGCTTCCTTATTTAAAAAAAATCTTGTGTACGATTCATGTTACATTTGAGTCAATACGCTACGGTTTCAACTAAAAGAAAAGTTGGAAAACTTGCTAATATAAAATCTCTATATATCATCAGGAGAAAAATGAGTAATCCATGAAAAAAACCGTTAATTCATGTAATTCAACAATATTAGCTACCACACCTTTCATACTTTTTACATTTGTGTACATCGATCTCCCACCACTCGAGTAGCAATTTGACATGCTCCGCACTTAAATTTTCAAAAGGACTCGGTTTACACATTTTCCATGCTTCGTAAGTAATCAAAGTTAGCTTTTGATAGCAGTACCAATTGAATGATTTGAAAACGATACCTTTTTGGGACCAAGATCATACTATTTATGTTGTTTATCAGGTCCAATTTACCATATGGGCAAGCTTACACTTTTCTCTTTTAGCAAAAACTTGGGTGTTGTAACTGAGGCATGTTTTACACAAATGGGCTTTTATGGGCTTTTATAGGCCCGTACTGAATAGTGTCAGCTATCTTAAGAAAAAATGTTCAAGGTACGTCTACTGAATGTATCCAGTTCAAAATTTATTTAACATATATGTTGTTACTTCAAATACTTACATAATTTTGAAAAATATAATCGTGTGACTGCATATTTTTAACAATACTGAACGGGTCAACTTTTAACAAAAAATATATTGTTCTAGTAAGCACATTGTTCTATTTTAACATTTATTTAGTTACGTTATTTTTAACACTTTGTTTCTAAGACACGTATGATGATGATATGAAAGTCACATAGGTGGTCATCATTACATTTATGCATCACATTAATTTTATTGTGGGCAGCTTTGGTTTCAATCTTATTTGAATAATTTTCCAGATACGACTGGTCAATGTTTTAAAAGAATCTGAATATAAGAATTAGTAAATAGATCTATTGATTGTATTGACTGAATCATTTCTAAGTACAAGGTTATTGGTTCTGAGTTGACTTGGCTGAGTCGCAACGGAATCAGTCGGCGGCAATCCGAGTTTAGCCCGAATTATGCGATGAGCGAGTTTTATGGTGAATCGGTCGAATCGGATCAATTCAACCGAGTTTTTGTCCAAATCGGGCCAATTCTAACAATTTGGATGAAAAATGCAAGTTTGATTTGAGATTTTAAGTTCCATTTTGCATTTTTATGATAAAAATAAAGAATAATTATGTTACTCCCCACACTCCTGTCCCTCTTTGTCCCCGCAGCAACATTAGAGAAAAATTGTACTATGGTCCTCACTAATTATATGGTCCCCTTTTTTCAGTCTCCACACTCGTCCTGCGTCAACCTTCATAGGTATAAATATTTGGAAGATAAGAAATTAATACTTACAAATTAAGATATTAATACTTACATGCATAAGTTGATATGACTACCCCTTTTCCAGTCCCTCAATGGTCCCCGCATCAATTTTGTTCTAATGAAGTAGTGAGGACCCCGCATCCCCGCATCAACCTTCTCCAATTGTCCTTGCGTCAACATTTCTTTAACAAAAATAGTTGACCATATAGGTATAAATACTTGTAATACTTGATATTAATACTATCAGATGTGCAACCAATGTCATATGTAAAAAATATTTGCAAGTATAGATATAAATACTTGCACGACGAGGTATAAATATTTGTGTGACGACGAGCCCGAAAGTACGTCATCATAGATCTCATTTGAAATATAAAATTGCGTAGAAGATGTTCGTGGTTTTAGATTCACAAAATTTCTCATATATCGTCAGAAATGTGGACGAGATTGAATGAAGAAAAAAAGTCCACCTCTAAAAACGTGTATGATCCCCCCCATGTAGTTTGAGTAGTCCTCTCATATAGTTGGATAGACAATTATTTATATAAAAATTGTTCACCTTATAGGTATAAATACTTTTGTTCATAGGTATAAACATTTCCGTACATAAGTATTAATATTTTAGAAAAAAATCATTGTTGGAGTTTTTGTGGTCCCACGATAGTTATGGAAGTTAAATGAGATGGGAGTGCGAAGACAATTATCATTATCCTAAAATAAAATAATGGTGCTTCGAGAAAAATTGGGAAGGGCGAAGGAAAGATGGAAAGAAAAAGGGAAAGAAAGAGTCGCTGGCTGAGTCGAGTTGGGAGTAGTGTTATGCAAACGGGTTAGACGGTCCGGGCCGGGTAAAACACGTGGCGGGCAACGTGCGGGCACGGGCACGGGCACGGGCAACACGGGTCACGGGCGACACGGGTAGGGTAGCACAGGTTTTTTTTTTTTCAAAAACCCCTACCCGGCCCGGCTCAACCCCCGGGTAGCACGGGTAGGGGGTTGCACGGTCCGGGTAGCACGGGTCCGGTCCGATCCAGACTGGTTTTTTTTTTATTTTTCTGTTTTTCTTTTTTCTTTTTAAACCAATAAAATATAAATCAAAATTCATTTGACATGATTGCATATTTGAACTCAATAATTTTTGTTATAATAAAATATAATCAAAATTACGAATTATTTTAAAACAATGTTGCTTAAATCAATTACTTTAAAATATCTTAAATCAATTACTTTAAATTTAAAACAATAAAATATAAATAAATAATTTCTTAAATCAATTACTTTAAAACAATAAAATATAAATAAAAAATTTCTTAAATGAATTACTTTAAAAACCGGGTAGCACGGGTTTAGAGTACAGGTAGCACGGGTTTAGGGTACGGGTAGCACGGGTATCACGGGTCAAGGGTACGGGTACGGGTTAGGCGGGTACACGGACCGGGCCGGGCGGTCCGGGTTTGAAACGGACCGGGTTATCACGGGTTTAATGGCAAAAAATTGGGTCCGGTCCTATTCAACCCTTACCTGGGTTACACGTGGACCTGTGTCAAACCAGACACGGACTGCACCCGGGTTTGACCCGCCCGGGTAATTTCAAAACACTAGTTGGGAGGAAGTGTCTTCTACTTGTTTTTTTGGATAGACTTGGTGCATAACTTTCTACAATAAAATTTTTGAAATTTCTATTGGTTCATGGTGAACCATGACCATTAATTATATCTGGACTCAATGGTCAAGTATGCAGTTGACCCATTCACAAATTATCGCACAAAGATGCGTTGACAGAGTAAATACAGAATAAAATTAAGGGTAATTATAATATCTCCCAACTATCGTTCCCCATTCCATCCCCCATCTCTTAACTGTCTTATCTATTTATCATTTATCTCTTCCATTCATTTCTTAACATCAAATTAATGGTCCCCCTCTCCCACCTCCGCCTCTGATAATTAATTTCATGGAAACAAAATATAACGTATGTAAATACAAAGAGTTTTCATGTTATATTATATTATTTGTATAAACAACTAATCATTATGCGGCGCAATTAAATGAAATATTACGGACGATTATACGTTATTGATCAAAGCTTAATTAAATAAACTAAATCATTAAGCCATTAAAATAAATTATGATACTATTAACCTACATTTTATTGATGGAACGATGATATAATAGAGATACCACTATCATATCATTTTTTTAAAAAAGTGGATCAAGGTGTAAAAAATATGTAATATTTAAACTTCAATCCGTACAATTTGTAATTTACAAATTTTGATTACAAACTGACAAACTGTATGTAGAATTCATGCTTTTGGCCCAGTTTAAACTTTGAACTTTTGTTGCATATCGATCGCGCTGTATAGAAAGTGAAGGGACAATTTGACCCCATCCAACGACGGCCAATTTGTGTTATCTGAATGAATATATGTGGCCGTTCGTATAACACCAGAAAGAAACAAATATATTTGGTATATCATCGTATATGTGCTGGCTGCCAGCAGTACAGCAATCAACATTACAATTCATTCGGCCAGTAATATATACCGGTCATAGATCAAAGTGTTCACTCCAAACCTAACAAAAATTTCAATTGCGTGTGACTGTCAAGTATATTTTTCTCAAAAATTAAAGTTTGTATAAAATATCGACTGATATACATGCATGGACCAAATAGTAATCTGACTAAATCAAACTTGATGATATATAATTATACTATTTATTGTATATATTAGTTTTAAACAAACATATCTATTTTCTTTACTGCAACAATAATTTAGAAAGATTCACAGTTAATGCAACCATTGTCTATAACAGAGGGAAAGAAGAAAGATGAAAAGAGAGGCGCTTAGGTGACATGGTATGATTTCGAACTGTGAAATAATCTTCAGATGAAGAGGAAGGCGACTGTGGGCAACAAAATTTATGATTGTGTTGTGGCATGTGTGGAAACAGAGGAATGAGGCGATATTTAGAGGTTCGGTACTGCATCCGGCAATACTAGCATCTAAGATCATTGTAGAAATGGGGCTGTGGGTTCGGTTTTGTAGACAGACTGGTGTTTCAAATCATGGTCAGTCATTGGGTATAGGAATACTGAGAGAGTAGCACATATGTGTAAAGTTGTGTAGTATTGTGATGTAAACACATTTATTTATTCCAAACTTGGTAGTCTCTACCAAGCATTTCAAAAAAAGAAAAGAAATAATCTTCAGATGGCTTTCCTCAGTGGTGATTACATTGATTGCAAGAATATATCTATGATTTTTTTTTTTTTAATTTTTTGCACTCTGAAAGAATGCTCTCTTTAATTGCCATTCTTCCTGTTATTTGGTTGTAAGAGCTTTTGTTTAGCAGTAGAAACAGTGTAATTAAGTGTTAGTATATATGTCAGATACTCAATGAACATTGAGACTAATTAAATGCTCCGATGCTTTACTTGATTAATAAAGATGAGGAGGGATCCGATTACACCTTTTTTGGTGACACACTTTGACACCTACCATTTTCAAAGTCCAAATAGTCGATTCAAACCGTTCAACATGATGGATATATTAAAATGTGCTTGGAGATCAAATTTTACATTTTTTTGAATTTTTTTGCTATTTATTAAGATGGTTACAAAAATCGTTGTTTTCAGACCATTGAAAAACAGCGATTTTGTAACCATCTTAATAAATAGTAAAAAAATTCAAAAAAATGTAAAATTTGATCTCCAAGTACATTTTAATATGGTGATCATGTTGAACGGTTCGGATCGACTGTTTGGATTTTGAAATCGCAAAATTGACCTATATAAAAAACGGTGTCATGATGTGTCACCAAAAAAGGTGTAATTGGATCCCTCCTCAATAAAGACTGGTAATTTCTAATAAATCATCTGTAGCAACACACTGGCATTATGCTATTAATGTTACTATATACGTTATAATGCAAAGTACTGACCTTCATCTGTAACTTTTGAAATATAATGACCGATCTAAGATATCTGATGTGATCTGATGTAACAAAAAAATGACACGGCCATGGATGTATATACAACTGGTTGCTATTCTGTTAGGAAAAGACTTTTTTTTTTTTGAGAAAAAAATAGGGGTCTAGCCCCTATTTTGTATTAATCGTGATTGGTTACCACGTTTTAGGGTTATGAGGAATAACCTTGTGTGTAATTCACAAAGAAAGTGAAAAAAATAAAACATAAAGTAACAAATAAAAAAACACAAAGGGGTGTAACCCTGTGTGTGATGTACAAGAAATGAAGCCATTGTATTGCATCAGTATGATTACTTATTAATCCTTCTTCTTGTGGAAAAAAGATACTACTGATTCTGTGATACATTCTTCTTGTGCACAATCATTGAAGAGATACACCGTTGTTAGGAATAGACTTGTGATTAAACTGAATGACATGGCGATGGATGTATACAATTGGTTGTTATTCTTAGGAATAGAGGGGGAAAATGGGGCCTTGATCAGGCCAATGTGTTTGTCAAGCTTTTGGCAGCCCTTATTTCAATTTAAGAGTGATGTAAATAGTTTTTTGTAAGGCGAGGAGTTAGAAATTAGGAACTTGTAAATTATATCTTTTCCTTATTGATATGTTCCTTAGTGGTATTTAACCACTAACCCTAAAAAAAAAGAAGTTTTTAAAAACACATAGCTGTTAAATTGTGATTAAACAATTATTAAGCAGATTATAGCTAAATGATAGACCGTTATTAAATACAGTAATTGTTTCTTGAAAAAAAAATTTCTTAAAAGTTTGTATAAGATTTCAGTGAAACATCAAATAGATCATACAAAGACATAAGATTTATGTCATATCAAAACGAAAAAACCCAAGTGTAGCATCATAAATTGATATCATAAGCTAGGGACAAGCATCTATAAAGATTTAAGCTAATTCAAAATAACTCCACGACATACAAGATAATGAAGATACAATCATACAATCCCCCATATTATTCGAATGAAACAATAAAACAAACTCTTACTATTTATACAATCAGTAAAAAGATATTTCAGTGTCATCTCTTGTTTCAAAGAGTTTCTGACAGTAGCGTGTGCTTCATAAATTAATGCCCTTATTGGGAGCAGTGATTTTTGTAGGTACAATGATTGCCAGTGTACCCTTGTCCTGGTTTACCGCAATTCGGACTGCAAGCGGCTGCATCTGGACGGGATGATGACGGGTATCCGAGGGAGCCCGCTAGGATCCTCCTGTGCAATTCAAGATCCAAAGGCAGCTCGTTTTCATCCCATAATTGCGCCGCAACTTCTGATGGAATGTTGACGGGGCTCGTTTTGACCTGAGAGAAGAGAACAGATATTGCTCCTAAAAGGAGTAGAAGACATACGAGCCCCGGACTTTTTAGAATTTTTGAACCCATCGATCAATGCTATCTATGATTTTGAAAATGTCAAACGAGTATGGTCATGTCTCACTGAAGAGCGATGAGGTTTTGCTGCTTAAATAGGAATTTGGGAGGTGGGGGGGGGGGTTGGGGGCGCTTGGATCTTTTGTGGATAATCTACATTTGAGTCCGCGCACTTACAGATGAAAAGAAACATTGTTTTTGAAATTGAATGTTAGGGCTACAAATGCATGTGTGGTACATAAATGAAATATTCTACATACGTTAGTGTCAAATTGTAAAACCTTGCAATATTTTCAGTCTATTTAGAAAATAAATTAAATATTAAAACCATAAAGCTCATCTCTTTCAGTATATTTTGACTTTTATTGAACGGATGAGATTGTTCGAATCTCAAGAGTTGAGATTATATTCGAAGTTGAAATACAAGAGAATCGATGCTTTGTGATAAAATTTAAGAGAGACATAATATGATGAACAGATTAATTTCATTGCTTGGTTCTGATTCTTACAAGCTCAATATACAGAGTTACTTATAACCTATTCTATTCTATTAGTTGTTAGCCTAATTACATTCTAAATACAAGCTAGTTACCAAGTATAGCTTTGACAGCTGTACCTTGGATGCAGCTTAATTTGTTGCCTATTTACTGCCTAATGAATCTTCTGAGGTGTTCTATTTCTCAACACTTTGTAAACCTACCTCTATTTCGATTTGCATGAAGTGCAGATTACAATAACATTCATAATTACTGCTATTTTTTTTTTTTTTGAAGTAGAAATGTAAAGGCCCAGCCTCCAAATTCTATTAAACGGGACACAAGTTTTGTTCAAAATTACAAAATGCAAATGTGAAAAATACAGATAGAAGAAATAAAATAAAAATGAAAAAGAAATGAAATAAAAAAGCGAAGCGTAAACTAGCCTAAAATAAAAGAGAAAACAAATCAGAAAGTCTGAACATAAAACGAGACTATTCCCCTGAATACTTTCTAATGTATTTGTCCTGCACGTCATTATACCAGCTCACATGTTCCTGTTTTATTTCCCTTGCCAGTGCCCTGTGGGGTTTTTCCTCTTCTCTGAATATTCTGGCACAACGTTCCATCTATATCACAAACACTTGTACCCTTCTGGCCTTTTTATATGTTGAGAGAAGAATGGTGCTGTTATATTGTCTTTCACAGAACCAGTGGCACTGTCTTAGTTCTGACATGAGTTCAATGATGTTTCCCTTACCTTTCTTGCATACTTGCATTGGCCAAACATGTGTGCTGTTGTTCCTTGACTTTCTCTTTTTCTTAAACTCTCCACCGTGGCAATTTATTTTTGCAGCATGAGCCAGGTGAATACCATCACTTTTCTGGTAGAAGGATTTTACTGTGTGTTTCTACCAGTAAAATCCTTCTACCAGAAAATTGAGGGGTACCCATATCCCGCTGATCTGTGTTTCTATGATGGGTACCCCCTCAATTTTCTGGTAGAAGGATTTTACTGTGTAATTACTGCTATGTTAATTTAATCTATTCATTTTTAAACATAAACATTGAAGAAAATAATATAATGTATAATCTGACCTGGTCAGAACCAAACCAGACGATGCCAGACAATAAATTGGACCTCCAGAAAATTTTTACTAGCCACTATTTATAATTCATAATAAAAGCGAAAAAAAAAATCTAACTATTACTATTTCGATTATGTCTCACAAGAATAATATCGAATGTAAATTTGTGCTTTATCGTGACATATTGTGATTTGAGTCGTAACATGTTATGTGCTATACCGTGGTCAAAATTATCAACATGACCTGACATGTTTGATCGAGTTTAACTAGTTTTTTTTTTCGAATTTTAATTTAGTTTATAAAGTACAAATAAAATAAATAAAGTTAAAAATAAAGAATAATTATAATAATAGAACAATGTTATAAAATAAATTTTGTATAAAAATATTGTTTGGAATTTAAAGTTATTTATGATAGATAATGACATAAATTTTATATTATTTAATCACGTATAGTTACACTTGGTCACATTATGTGTCGTACTGTATTAGACAAATTTGCATACCGTGTTGTGTCATTATTCTCAAAAAATGATCACAACATGATAAAACATGTCATGTAAAAACCGTATCATATTGTGATGTCTCCGGTCCAGGGGCAGATTCAGGATTTCGGTTAGGGATAGGCAAAAAATATTGACAAGTACAATTTTTTTTCTCTTGGCGAATCGGAGTGGAGTAGCAAATAGAAATTAAAAAAATCATGGCACGACATCTCACATGTGCCGGATACGTGACGTGATAATCTTTCGAAAATTTGGCACAACATGGCATGTCACGCAAAAGATTTGGTCACAACATGGTCCATGAGTCAC
>JAJGRX010000702.1:0-51454 GCA_025461125.1 Carex kokanica
GAAGATTCTAGGAGCTAACAAGTCCTTCTATCATGATCCCAATTTTCTCAAAAGTTAGTTCTATTCGCTCCATCCCTCTGTTAATTGAAGTAGTTATTTTCTTTATACCTTTTTCCATTACAAATGAATGTTAAATTAAGACGGTGACTGTTAACTAAAAATTAATTAACTCTCTAATTCAAAAGAATTCTAGGAGAAGAGATGAATTTTTCCAATCAAAAGTGGACTAACCGACAATTATGTTAATCATGTTGAGCATCTCCCAGGAATTAATTGAGAAAGACATGCTTCTGTTCGTGTTCGGGCACTTTTAGAGATCCTGCACAATTTTCTCAAATTGTATGATTACCCGCTCATATGAAAATTTTTCATAACATACCTGCCGTAATTTGGAAACACAAAGCTTTAGATATTATCTGATAATTTATTTTAAAATGTAGGCTCACACGTATGACGAACAAACTAAAAGCCATTGACATGACCTCAGAGTGGAATAATCAATTAAGCAGGTTTCGGTGACTTCAGAGTGCAAGTTATATTTATTAGATTGCATGGTCAGTCTACAGATTTTATTTTCTTGTTAATTGAATGTCGATGCTCATCTACAAACTTATATTAGTGATTTTATTATGCAATTAGTTTTTCCTATGTTTGATTTTATTTTCTTGTTAATTGCATGTTTGGTTAGAGTTGCATCTTCTGGAGAGTTGCAAGTATTGGATTCAGGTTAGAGTTGCAAACAGCAAGTCAAACTTTTACTTTTCAAAAGTAAGCAGTACCAATTTTTGACTAAATCAGTCAGAGTTAAATTATTGTCTTTGGCAAGTTTTTTTACTGATACATGGGTCTGTAGTCAGATACTGATGAAAGTCTATTAATTATTTCTGTAGTAATATGTTAGAATGTCCTATGGGCCAATTATTTGGGCCGAAATTAATATAATTTGTTTCATAATATGGTTTCTGAAAATTCTCTAAAAAAGGGTGTGACTGATAGGTTGCGACTGAAAGTTTATTATAGAAGCATACAACAGTTCATTTTTCGGTTAAGAATCTGAATACACCTGTAAACCCGAATTTCAGAAACCGTGAGAAAGAGATAGAACGGAGAAGAAGGGACCGTCAGTTGATGCTAGCACATGGAATTAGTGTTTAGAAGAACTTCCTCTGCGATGCTTCTTCAAACTAGTGGTATTTTCTATCTTGAATTTAATTTTACACATAGATCCTATTCGGGTAGGGATTAATTTATTAATCTAAACTTAATTGAAACCCTACATTGTACCCGAATTAACCAACATAATATTTCATTGTTAAATAAGCGATACTCATAATTTAGCAATATTCCGGTCATTCTAAAAGACTTTTCTATGTAATAATCTTACTGTGGTTGACTGCATAGTTTGTAAAAGTTCCTTGGATTTGATTTTCACAAGTCAAACCAGGGCAAATTTTCATATATAAGCATTCCTTAACTAAGTGATTGGTTAATCATACAGAGCATCTGGGCCATGCACTTAATTTCCCTACAATGCCGAAAGACATGCATCTATGGGGCTCGGGGCCATTGTAGAAATCCTGCACGATTTTTTTCTACTTGTACAAATACCCGCTAGATGACCAAAGCATGGAAAGCAGAATATATGCTTCTGCATTCTCTCACAGAGTTATTAATTTTTTAGTTGCTGTTTGGAAAATCTTCATGTTTAAGATAGGAACATGGTACTTTCTGTTTTACATTGGACATTGATATCTCATAGTGCACCAATACTTTATTTCTTTGTTTTTTTATTCAATGCTCCGTACTTGATGTTGCTCTGTATAGAAATGCATATCTATGTGATTTGTGGTTGCTTTCTTTTCATCAGCAGTAATTTGTTCTTTATGTTTAAAATTTGTTTCAAGTTCAAATAGAAAATTCCTCATAGTTTAACAATTCCTTCTTTCATTAGTTTTTTTCTTTTTCTATGAATACTCTGTACTTAAGGTTGCTGCGACGCTTCAAATGAAACAGAGCAAGAATTTATTGAAGGGGCCCTGGATAGTTCTATTAACTAGAGTATTGTCAACACTCCAATTTGAAACAATGATATGATATTGTTCACTTGGAGATAATGTTATTGACATTTTCCCTTTTATTTTCGTTTTAGTTACTTCAAAACAGAGAATTCGGAGGGTTTTGAGGCCTTTGCCTAATGATGTAGCAGAGTTTCCCCAAAGGTACCACAAGTGCCTCTGTGTGTGGGAGTGTAACCTTAAGTTTTATTATCAAATTAATTAAAGTCAAGTGGTAAAATAAATAATGATTTATAAGTTATTTTAATGTATTCATTCTTTAACATTATTTGACCTATTGATTATATACATAAATGACATTGAAATTTTTACAAATTAATATGTAAACATATCAATCTTTAAGCAGGTTGGTTTTAACGATTTGAATTCGTTGTTTGAATCAAATCCGATACATTTTAGAGTTAAAAAAACATAAAAAATTATCAACAATTGGTGAGCTTAATAAGACGCTAGCTTTATTCCACTTTTTAATGATGGGTCTCTTCTTCAGTTTCTATTTAAATGGCTCCGTCCATTTCTGACAAGTATGGCCCATCCTGCAGTCTTGATTCTAGTTTCCCATTATATTCCTTTGGCGATTTTTTTTTAAATGTTTGGTCAGGCTGGACCCTTGTGACAGAGATGTAGATACTATAATGAACTGCCTAGATTGCAGTCTTTTTCTTTTCTTCTATTCCACACTTGACCAAGTCAGAATCAGGAATGTATTCTATTAAAGTAGAATCAATGTATGATTTTTTATATAATTTAGAATAAAATGTTATGGTACTGTAAAATTGATTTCATTCTTAGCATGAAAATTTTATATAATTTAACTTATAATATGTGTTTGATCCAATAGTTTGAAAGTCTGGCTCCAGCTTTGATTATAACCAGTGTTCTAAATAGCGCGCTATAGCATTTTTGGACCCCAAACGCTACGCTATGACATCAAAATGTGCTATTTGCGCTACGGCCGCTACAGCAGCCGCTACAGCGCTATAGCGGTCCGCTATTTGCGCTATTTGCGCTATACAATATGGGTTTTTTTTTTTTTTTTTAAGCAATTTATATGGGTTTTAAATAAGATAAAAAAAATCTCAAACCGAAATTGAATTTGTTGCTACTTGCTACAGATAAATCAATTTGAAATTGGGAATAGAAATTGAAATTTGAATAGAAAAAAAAATAGATTATGTCATGAATCATGATGCTTAAGATATTTTTAATAGGAAAAATCGATAGTTTATGATATTACTATGGATATTTTGAACCGCAATTTGGACTTTGTACGGGTTCAATATGAATATTATAATTTCTTAATTACTTTGGTGTTATTTATTGTTCTATGGACTTTAGATAATGTTGATATTTAGTACAAATATTGAATATACGAAATGTAAAAAAAAAAAACGCTATTTGGAATAGCTTCTGCTATAGCGACGCTATTCGCTATAACTTTTTTTTTAGCCTTCCCGCTACGACGCTATAAACGTTATTTAGAACCTTGATTATAACTGATTGCAATTTCTCCCAAATCGAATTGGGTTCGTGACAGTCTACCAGTGAAATCAATATTCGTTGAGCGCTCGTTATTCCGAAAAAGGAATGTTGTTTCAGTTATAAAAAATGTGCAATTAAAATGTTGGGTAACCAGAAATAAAAATCTGATTATATAAAATTGTAGTAGAATAATGATCCAGCAATAAGATAATGTGAAAAGGTGAAATTAATCAAGTCAAACTTTTTTTTCTTGTAGTTCTAGTTTTACCATTTTACTTTTCAATTATTTTTGCTGATATGCACATGTATAATAGAGTGAAATTCTATTATACTTATTACTCTTTTCTATATCATTATTTTTTGAAGAGGCAAAATGACAGTTGAAAATACAGGAAAATTTTATTCCAAAACAGTAGGCAATTTTTTAATTTTTATTACAAAATACCTGCAACTATTTTTTATTTTTAATTTACATATTTCTCATAATAATCACTTTTTCATCCAAAAACTTCCACCAAACATCCATAAAATTTGGAAATAAAATGAAAATAATATTTTTTTTTACTTTCTACCTAAATTTATGAATTTGTAAATTTTCAATTTCAATTTCATTTAGTACATATATAACTTACGAATTAATTAAATATAAAATTTAGCAAAAAAATAAAGGTTTATAAGTTTAACGCATTTAATTTTTCATCATTTTTTATTGGTCGAATATTATACTTAATAAATAAAAAAGTTACAAATTTAGCATGTAAAAACATGAGTCATGAAGAAGATCGCTGGTTTAACTCGTTTAAATTTGTCATTTAAAACCTATTTAATAGGTTTTGGAATTAAGCTTACGAAGAGACTTAGTGAAATTAATTAACAATACTCTAGCTTTATTCGCTTTTTATATGCAAAACTATCATCTTCTTGCTATCTTCTCTCTGTTTCCGTATCCAAGAAGGGTTTGGATTTAAACAATCAAGTAAAAAAAGTGCTTCCCAATTTGAATAATGCGAACAATTTAAAAAAAGTGGATACACATTCGAACAAATTTCAAATTTTTATAAAAGTTCCCATTCACTTCTTCTTTTTTTTCGTTATTGGAGACATCAGCAAAAATATGTCCTCTTAATTTACTTCGTAATATTTGGTAGGAAATATACGAACGGACTTTATAATTTATGAACCTGAGAAGTTCAAATGGAAAAAATCAATTGTTTGTTCAAAAATTAATATGAGCAATGTTTTTATTTGTTAAACATGGGTTTCAAGCTTTTACTAGGCCTTATCAAAGGCCCAAAATAGTGAGAAGATGAAACTCAATCTGGACTACTGATATGCGATCCAAATATCCTTTCTAGGCCCAATTTAGTTTCAGCACCTCCATCGCAGTTTCTCTGTCCAAACTCTCAACCACCCCCTTGTCTTTTTTACCCGTTTCTTCTTTCTTTCTCTCTGTTATATTTTATTTTGTCCCACCATACGACAAAAGTCACAAGACAACTAAACCAACTCCTAAATAATTTAATTAGGAATGAGCAGAGGAGATGAATTTCGATTGATTGCTTCGTCAGTTGGTCTAATGGGCTCATTGATTATTGCTCTGCGGGGCCTATGCGCATTCAGCAAATGCTCCTTTATTGCACTGGGGCGGCACTAACTTCCAATGGTGGGTGATGAGTAGAGTGGGAAAAACGGAACCAACTCCGCTGTTCTCCAAATTGGAGAACAGGACCCTGTTATTCCGATCTGAACCGTTCAAAGTTTTTCATATCCGAATCTCGATAAAGGTGAATGGCTGGGATCAGAATAACAGGGTCCTGTTCTTCCTTTGGAGAACAGCAGAGTCCGATCCGGGAAAAACGTGCCGTGCCGTGACTAACACGCCGTAATTTTGGTCACGTGCCGTGCCATGCCGTGACAAAAATTACACAGAATGGTCACGGCACATGAATTGTCACGGCACGTGAGTCACGCCGTGACTCGCGTGCCGTGACCAAACGTGCGTTAGTCATGTTTAATTGCATTTAACGTTTTAAAAAAAAAATATAAAACGATTCTTTAAAATTCAAATGTTTTAATTGAAATTTAAATGTAAATATTTTAATTAAAATAAAATTATACTTTATAGGAAGGTATGTTAGCGTATTGTCTCGTGACTGCCGTGATTGGCGTGTCTTCCGTGTCTACCGTTCCGTGACTCGCGTGTCCCGTGCCGTGCCGTTCTGTGTTCCGTGCCGTGCCATGACCAAGGCAATTTCCGTGCCGTGCCGTGTCTTCTTTGCCAACAATTGGTCATGGCACGCGACACGCGATACGCGAGTCACGGCACGTGACCGACAAGCGTGCCGTGCCATTCCGTGCTGGAACCGGCTCCGCCGTGCCATTTTTCCCACTCTAGTGATGAGACTGATTGCTGCTTTACAACTACTACAACCACGAAATTGCTCCAAAGAAAAGAATAACATGGACGCAGTCAGAAAAGTCTTCACATTACGACTGCAATCAGCAAACCATTTCTTGTAAACAAATTCTCTTTTCTCTCAAAAACTATCCTACTCACAAAATTGAGATAAAACTCACCCTCTCTGTAACTTCCACATTAACCACCAATGGCAGATCTACTGCTGTCAGCTCTGATTCCAATTGTCTTCTAGTTTTAATTGCGCGTTGGATCTTTGAAGGTATTTACGAGAAGTAAGGTACGCCTAATTCGTTTCTGTGGCTTTTTGTAATGAATGTGGAATGAAAGGGTTACTAATCTTTAACCTATATATATTGCATCTCCATATATATGCAGGTTTCAATTAGAGCAAACAGCAAAGGTGTTGTGCATAATAGTCAAGGACTGCAGGTATGACAAGCAAATTCGCTTTAATTAATTGAATAAATATATACATGTTCTTGCTTTTTTTTGTTTTTTCTTTTTTTTTTACATAATAGGGTAGGTTTATATAGAGCGATAAGCATAGTATTTTCTGACGAATAGAGGATAGTGGAGAATTTTTTTATTTAAAGAAATGACTATTAAATAATAAAGGAAAATAAAAAGAGTACCTGAGTTTTTCGATGGTATAGATGGATCCGGAAAAAATTTCTGAATCAAACTTTGGAAAAGAAATTTTTTTCGGATCCAAAGAGTTTTATTTTGTTTCAAAAAAAGTTTCAGCATTCATTTGTTTCATAAAATAATTCAGACACTCTTTCTATTTCTGAAAAATCTCAACTACTATTTCAGAAAAAGTTCCAATACTCTTTCTGTTAAAACTCAGCTCGGTTACAAGGTTTGGATTCTTAATTTTTTTTGGATCCATCTATGACATCGAAAAATAAAAACACTCTTTCTGTTTTTATTTATTATTTAATAATATTTTTTATAAATTAAAAATTCTCCGATAGTGCACAATAATTTTTAGGTTCATGTTTAGTTGTTAGTGGATACATACGTTTAAGGACGATTGTATGTTTTCTTATTCCATCTTATTCTTCTTGTTTTATATTTCGTTTGGCAATTTAAGTTATGATTTAAATTAATCCGTCTGAATGAAAGAGAAATTGAGAAATGAATCTCTGTCTGTATAAGACAGTGTGCCCTACAAGCAAAGTAAATGTGAATTAAATTAATCAACCTGCATAGGTGATATAACTTACTCTCCATTTTTACATCTCATTAGGTAGCTTAGTGTGGAGTAGGAGCTATACTACAAAACATGCCCTAATTCATAACAAATAGTATCTTTCAACTATATTTTGTTGTGGTCGTGAATATATATTCAACAAAAAGAACAATAAATTCATACTAGAGGAGGGATCAGATTACACCGTTTTTTGGTGACATCGAATGACATCGTCCATTTTCAAAGTCCAAACAGTTCAATATGATGGATATATTAAAATGTGCTTGCAGATCAAATTATACATTTTTTTGAATTTTTTTACTATTTATTAAGATGGGTACAAAAATTCAATGGTCTGAAAACAACGATTTTGTAAAGTACTTAATAAATAGTAAAAAAATTCAAAAAAATGTAAAATTTGATCTGCAAGAACATTTTAATATATCCATCATATTGAACGGTTTGGATCGATTATTTGGACTTTGAAAACTTTAAAAATAGACGATGTAATTCGACGTCACCAAAAACGGTGTAATACTATTCAGATCAATGATATTTCAAAAAAATTTGTAAACCAAATATAAATTTTAATTAAGCCGAACATCAACTATTTGTAATGACAATAATTAGGCATCTCTTTGTTCTAAACAAAGTAAAATATAATATACAAATAATTTAAGAAAATATATTTTTGAAAATAGTCATTGTCGAAAGAAAATATCCACAAAAATGAAAAATGAAAAATCATTTCCTTAAAAATCAAAATTTAAATCTAGGCCCAACAGCCTTAATGCTTTCTCCTTAGATCTAGAGACTGTTGACTTATATATATATATATATATATAGCTGGGCTATGGTGAGTTGCGAAGTAAGATGTCATTTTTACTTCATGCTCATATTTTTATTTTGAAAATCTAAACAACCGATCCGAACCGCTAAACATGTTCTCCATATTGAAATATGCTTGGAGACCAAATTTTATATTTTGTGGAATTTTTTTACTATTTATTAAGTCACTTTGAAAATCGCTGATCGAATGGTCCATAATTTTTTACTGTTTTTTACTGTTCACCTGGATCTGTGATTTTCAAAGTAGCTTAATAAATAGTAAAAAAATCCCAAAAAATGTAAAATTTGGTCTCCAAGCACATTTCAATATGGAGAACATGTTGAGCGGTTTGGATCGGTCGTTTAGATTTTCAAAATGGAGTATGAGCGTGAAGTAAAACGACGTTTTACTTTGCAACTCACCATAGTCGATCTCTCTCTCTCTCTATATATATATAGCAATATCCTATATATAATATCCAATGAAATTGATATATCATTGACTAATAACAAAAGACAATATGCTGTCATGTTATATGCCAACTAAAGCATGGTGCTAATTTGCTTGTTTCCCTTTCTGGTCTTTTCAAGCATGCAATTGGAATATTGCATCATGCAGTAGATGTTCCAGGCTGTAACACCTAAATTAATAATTATACATAATAGTTTCATCTACCAGCTAGCTATACTTCTCTCTAATTTCTCAACTTAAATAACCTTAATCTTTGAATTTTAGCTCTATGTATTTATACCTCTCTGCAATTTGTAAACTAATTATACAATCAACTAAATCGTTGAATTTTAGATCTACATATGTTTATAATCAGTCACATCCTGGCATTTTATATATATATATGAACTACCAAATATGATGGAGTTTGATATTATTGCCGATATCCCTAGTCTTCAAATTTGTCTCAAGCTAACGATGTAATGCCAATAATATTTGATTTTAACTAATACTGAAAGCCTATGATCCGGTCAAAATAAGCTTTCGTTAGTCGTTACTTCTCTGTCATGTCAAAAATAATAAAATAGATACTTATAGGTCCAAGAGGGCAACGGATCAGTAGTCTTCACCTTGTTTCTCTCTAAAACTAGGAAGTAATAAAATATATAATGATAATGGCGGAAAAAAAGAAGAGTAAAAGTTATTTTGCAATTGAGAAAATTCAAAATCGATTGGTAGTACCTCTCATGCGAACAAATCAAATAATAAAAAAGTTGGAACTCTCATTTGTCTTTTCCAATTTCCCATCTTGCTCTCGCTTAAGTATTTTAGTTTTACTCTGAGATAAAAAAAATCAAGGACTCTCGTCACTAAAATACTTCCAATTTCCAAATCAGCAATGGCGGACCTGTTCCTTTCAGCTCTGGTCCCAATCGTGGTGGAGAAATCAGCAGACAAACTGGTGAAGAAGATCAGTGATATGTGGGGCATTGCTGACCAGCGCGAGAGGCTACACAACAAACTGCGCGCGGTCCAGTACGTACTTACCGACGCGGAGGAGCGAGGGGATACTAATCAGTCCGTTAAATTCTGGCTGGCCAAGCTGGAATCAGCTGCCTACGATGCCGATGATATTCTTGATGAGTTCCTTTATGAGGAGCTGCGCAGGGATGCTGTGAGACGCGGCCACAAGGTGGGGACATCAAGTGGCTTTTTCTCCCTTGAAAATTCAATTCTGTTTCGGTACAAGATGAGTGGGAAGTTGAAGGAGGTTGTTGGGAGGATTGATGAGCTGGTCACTCAGATGGAAATGTTCAACTTTGTTCAAGGCCGGCAAGGGCGTGTTGTTCATCATGTTGGAACCCATTCTTATGTAATTGAGTCGGAGGTTGTAGGGAGGAGGGACGACAAGGAAAACTTGGTAAAATTGTTGACTGAGGTGCATCCAACTGAGAATTTGATGGTCTTGCCAGTAGTCGGCATGGGTGGACTCGGCAAAACCACTCTTGCCCAGCTAGTCTATAATGACCCTAGGGTAAAAGAACACTTCCAATTACTCGTATGGATTTGTGTGTCTGAGGAATTTGATGTTGGAGCTCTCCTAAAATTGATCATTGATTCTGTGATTCAAAAGAACTGTGAACTTCCCTATGAAAACATGGAGCTGCTCCAGAGTCGTTTACGTCAGGAGATATGCGGAAAGCGATATCTTCTTGTATTGGATGATGTTTGGAATGAAAATGTGAATAAGTGGGAACAACTGAGAACTCTTTTGAAATGCGGTGATTTAGGGAGCGTCATAGTAGTTACCACTAGGAGTGACAGGGTGGCTACTATAATGGGTACGGTAGAGAGTTATAATTTGGGATGCTTAGGTGAGGAAGATTCGTGGAACCTGTTTCACAAAAAGGCATTTAGCAAGGGGGTAAAAGAATGCCAAGAGCTAGTTGAGATTGGGAGAAAGATAGTTCAAAATTGTCGGGGATTGCCACTAGCCATTAATACACTAGGTAGCTTAATGAGTTGTGAGCATGAGGCATGTGAATGGTCGGCTGTACTCGAAGATAACGGGATCTGGGAACAAGATGATGTTTTGCCATTATTAAGGCGAAGTTATAACCAATTGCCTTCGTACATGAAACAATGTTTCGCTTTTTGTGCAGTATTCCCAAAGGATTATGTGATGGAGAAGGAGAAGTTGATCCAATTTTGGATGGCAAATGGATTCATTCCATCTGATGGGTCCAGTAGCCTTGAAATGAAAGGCAACCATATATTTAATGAGTTGGCTTGGAGGTCATTTTTTCAGGAAGTTAGGCAAGTTTGTCCCTCCTCAGGGATGATGGTAGACTACTTTGGATATCTACCGAAAGAAGGACATTGCTCTGAAACCAAGTGCAAAATGCATGATCTGATGCACGACCTTGCTCAATCCATCATGGGTGACAAATGTAAATCCATCATGCACGACCTTTCACAATTCAACCGACCAATGATTAATGTCGATCATATTTCAATAAAGAATCCTCCCTTAGATATTAACAAAGCCATTGAATATTTCCCTTCAATTCGAAGCCTTATTATTCCCTCCTATGTGAAAAACATTGAATTCAAAAAATCAAACTCCCTTCGTACATTAGAATTAGATACATGGCCTATTGAGAAAACTATCCTGACACCCCAAAAGATGAAGCACTTGAGATATCTTGAGATTTCGAACCTTGATATTACATCATTGCCTGAAGAGATTAGTACCCTCTATCTCTTGCAGACCCTAAGGCTCTCCATGTGTTGGAATCTTGAAAAGTTACCAGAAGGTATGCGATATATGAGTAACCTTCGGCATCTCAAAATTGAAAGTTATGATAAATTAAAAAGCATGCCAAAAGGTTTAGGACAATTAAATTGCTTGCAAACACTGACAATTTATATTGTTGGCACCGATGACGGTTATGGTATTGGGGAGCTGAATAATTTGAATAATCTTTCTGGCCAATTGCATCTCTACAATCTAAGGGAAATTAAGCAAGTTGTAGATGCAAGGGAAGCAAATCTGATGGCTAAACAAAATCTGGACGATTTGGCATTATGTTGGGGAATGCCAAAGATATATCCAGACTTAATACAAGAGTCGAATGATCCAGAGGTATTGCACTGCGATTCTTTTGAAGTGTTAGATGCTCTCAAACCTTGCAACAAATTAAAGGTTCTGCGAATCCAAGAGTATGGAGGAGATAAGCTTCCAGTCTGGTTGACAGAGTACCATATGCTAGAAAATCTAATTGAGTTGTATATAATTCAATGTAGAGAGTGCACGAAAGTACCACCAGTAGAAAAACTACTTTTTCTTCGAATTCTCGCATTAAAACATTTGGATAACTTAATGCATCTTTGCAATAGTGCATCCACTAGTGGCGAAGGTGGTCAAGATGTCCGAGTAGCTTTTCCATCATTAAAAAAAATGGTATTGTGTGAAATGCCCGAGTTATGCAGTTGGTGTGAAGGTGAAGTTGGAAACAAGTCATCACTGATTTTTCCCGAGCTCACAACACTAGAAGTCACAAACTGCCCTAAGCTGACCGCAATTCCAAGTGTACCTTCACTCGTGAGCATAACTGTTAAAGGAAACAAAAACTTATCATGCTTTGCAGCAGGATTAACTACATTGCACGACCTCTCACTTGAGAGCCATGATGAAAATGAAACTCTTTCTATTCAACCATGGGAGTCTCTCAATAAGTTGTGTTTGGGAAATTACAACAGTATTGTACCAGTAGGTGGAAAGGAGGGGGAGGAGAGTATAGCTCCAACAAAATGTCGGAGTCTGCATTTCTCAAAAGTGTCAAATATTCCATTAAATACGTCCTTATGGTTCTGGCAGTGTTTTACATTTCTCGAAAGTCTGCGAATTAAGGAATGTGACAGCCTCATTTATTGGCCAGAGGAAGTGTTCAGAGGTTTGAACTGCCTAAGATTTATTGAAGTGTATGGATGCCCCAATTTTCTTGGATCAGAACTGGAGTCACCAGTTGGGAGGTCAACCACAGAAGTGCTATTATCTAAACTTCAAAGTGTATTATTTTCGAATTGTCCAAATCTGGTTGATGTTCCCAAATTACCATCATCAGTTCAAGAACTGATTATTGATAATTGTCCGAAGCTCCAATGCTTACCAGAATGGTTGGGGAACATTTCAGCTCTCAAAAACTTGGAAATTGCATCTTGTGAAAACTTGAACTCCTTACCACAGAACCTAGGAGACCTCGCCAGTCTGGTAAAGCTCTCCATTATTGACTGCTGCAACTTGGCAAGTCTTCCAGAAAGAATGGAAGGGCTTAAAGCACTTGAGAAACTTGACATACGATGGTGCCCAAAGATAAGGGTTCTTCCTGAGGGTTTGTTACGGCAGGTAAAGAACCTCAATAATCTATGGATTGTAGGTTGTCCCCACATGGCAAGGCATTTCCAAAAGTATGGGAAGTATCAGCACTTGATTTCTGAGATTCCAGTTACATATTTTGGAGAAGAAAGAAGATCCGACATATTAAAAAATATTGCACTGTCATTTCCACCATGCAAAATCACTTGCTTTTCAGCATGATCCTAAACCTGCACTTCATAATTACCATCTGAGGTATAGTACATCAACATCATAGCATTTTAAATTTTATTCATATGTTTTTCTTTCTCTTATAAAGATCAATCTTGTAGCATAAGAAATTATTAAGGTAGAACAAAGGAGGCTTACATGGTAATACTTTCATATCAATTAGTACAAATAGTGAGCACCAGCAATGCAATAGACTAAATTGTTCAAATATGTTTCTCTTTTGTTGCTGATTTGCATCATACTTTATGCCAAGAAAACATAATTTTACAGTTACTACTATATAATGCACTAAGATTTGTATATGCCATTAGGTGGAAGTCACCATTATCTAATATCTGATGTTAACTTATACACCATTTCAGGTTCAGCAAATGCTTCACAATCTGGCGGTAGATGCATCCCCGAGGAGTATTTTCTTGGGCAAAACAGGTTGCTAGCTGTTGTGGCATGCTTAATCTGAGACGATCTATACAGCAATTAAGAAGTCACAACTACAGGTGAAAATTTGCAATATGAAATGTAATCTGTAGGCATTCTATAGCTACATGTATTGTTTTGACCTCTGTTTTTCTTGTACTTTGTGCAGATTTCTTTAATTTAGTTGGTGATCATGGTAGATGTTGCCCAACACCAAAGCTTAACAGTAATATGTAAATTTTTTTGGAGTTCTTTTTGTAAAAGAACATAACACATCATTTGTTTAATTGCATAAACCTTAAACAGGGGTGCTAATTGTGCTACTTCTTATCGTTTTTCCTTTTTCTAGCGTGCTCCACAAGTTATAAGCTCGTGTGGAATTGGATTTGTGCTGTTCATTCTAGTGAGAAAGGGAGTAAAGAGAAAAAAAAGGGAGCAATGAATGTGCTGGACATTAGTACATTGAATGGTCAGTCTGCAGATTTTGATTTCCATAAAGTTGCTATTTTTTCTCTTCATGTCATACCAGCACAAACCACAAATCAAAGTTTGACTGTTCGAAAGTATCCATTAGCAATTGTTTACTGAATATACTTGGCAGTGGCTGCCAAGGTTTAAAAAAAAAGCAATTGTCAACTGAATCGGTCAGAGTTAAATTATAGTGTTTTCTTTGGTGACATTTTTACTGATACATGCATCTGTTGTCAGATACCTAGTAAAATTTTATTATTTCTAAAAGCCTTTTGTATGTAATAACCATTGTGAATATATTTGAATGCGCAGATTGGACAAGCCCCTTGAAGCTAACAGGTCCTATCATTATCCCAATTTTCTCAAAAGTTAGTTCTAATCGCTACATCCCTCTGTTAATTGAAGTAGCTATATTCTTTTATCTCTTTTTCCATTACAAATAAATATGAAATTAAAACGGTGACCATCAACTGATAATTAACTCACAAGTTCGAAAGAATTCTAGAGCAAAAATGAATCTTCCAATTAAAAGTTGACTAGTCGATTGACAATCATGCACATATAACCGTTCTTTACTAAGTGATTGGTTAATCATGCAGAGCATCTCGCAGGAATGCTGAAAGACATGCATGCTTCTGTGGGACTCCGGGCACTTGTACATTATGGTGATTTCTTTAATTTAGTTGGTGGTCATGGTAAATGTTGCCTAACAAAACCAAGCTTAACAGTAATAAATAAGAAAATTCGGGTCCTTTTTTGTAAAAGAATGTTAACATATAACACATCAATGGTTCAATTGCTTAAACCTTAAACAGAGGCGATAATTTAGCTACTTCTTAGGGTACTCAACAAGCTAGCTATAAGCTCCTATCAAATTTGTTCAAAAGGGCGTAGAGAGGGAAAGAAAAAGAGAGCAATGTATGTGCCGAAGGCTGGAGACCAGTATAATCTGACTTCCAAGTAGAATAATCTCCTAAGCAGGTCAGTCTGTAGATTTTCTTTTCTTTTATATATAAGTTCTTTTTTATTTTGGAAATATTGAAATGGCGACGTTCTTATTTATTCAATCTGATCAGAATTACAAGTATTGGATTTGGGATAATTATCTTCTGGACAATGACAAACCAGGGAAAACTGAAAGTCAAACTTCGACCTTTCAAAAGTAAGCATTAGCAATTGTTGACTGATTCAGTTAGAATTAAATTATTGTGTTTGCTTTGGCGACATTTTCACTGATACATGGGTATGTATTTCGATACTGATTTAATTTCTATGTAATGAACATTTTGTGTATATTTGAATGTGCAGTTTGTAGGAGCCTTTTGGAGGTATGAAGTCTTTGTATCATTATCCCAATTTTCTCTAAAGTTATATTCACTACATCCCTCTGTTAATTGAAGTAGCTAGCTCATTTATATCTTTATCCATTACAAATAATTATTAGATTATGAGAGTGATCGTTAACTTATAATTAACTACAAAATTCAATGAATTTTTGGAGCTGGACCAGCATTGTCTAATATCTGATGTTAACCAAATCAGGTTGATATTCCGAAATTACTATCATCAGTTCAAGAACTGATTATTAGTATTTGTCCGAAGCTCCAATGCTTACCAGAATGGTTGGGGAACATTACAGCTCTAAAAAACTTGGAAATTACATCTTGTGAAAACTTGAACTCCTTACCAAAGAACATAGGAGACCTCATCAGTCTGGAAAAGCTCTCCATTGTTGGCTGCTACAACTTGGCAAGTCTTCCAGAAAGAATGGAAGGGCTTAAAGCACTTGAGCTACTTGCGATCCATGGGTGCCCAAAGATAAGGGTTCTTCCTGAAGGTTTGTTACGGCAGGTAAAGAACCTCAATACTCTACGGATTGAAATTGAATTTTGTCCCCACCTGACGAGGCATTTCCAAAAGTATGGGAAGTATCAGCACTTGATTTCTGAGATTCCAGTTACAGATTTTGGAGAAGAAAGAAGATCCGACATATTAAAAAATCTTGCACTGTCATTTCCATCATTAGTTCGTTACCATCTGAGGTATAGTACATCCACACTATAGTATTTTAAATTTTTATTCAAATGTTTTTCTTTCACTTATAAAGAGCAATCTTGTAGCATAAGAAATTATAAGGTGGAACAAAGTAGGCTTACAAGGTAATACATGCATATCAACTGTTACAAATAGTGAGCATGAGCAATGCAATAGACAATAAATTGTTCACATATGTTTCTCTTTTGTTGCTGATTTGCATCTTAGTTTATGCCAATCAAAGTAGAAAACATAATTATACAGTTAACTTAGTCTATGCTCTTAGGAGGAAGTCATCATTGTCTAATATCTGATGTTAACTTAATACACCCTTTCAGGTTTAGCAAATGCTTCACAATCTCGCAGCAGATGCATCCTGGAGGAGTATTTTCTTGAGAGAAACAGTTTGCTAGCAGTTTTGGCCCGCTTAATCTGAGATGATCTACACAGGAATTAAGAAGTCACATCTACAGGTGAAAATTTGCAATATGAAATGTAGTAATCTGTAGGCATTCTATAGCTACACTATTGTTTTTACCTCTGTTTTTCTTGTACTTCATGAAGATTTCTTTAATTTTGTTGGTTATCATGGTAGATGTTGCAAACAGACCAAAGCTTAACAGTAATAAATAACATTTTTGGGGTCCATTTTGTAAAAGAACATAAAACATCAATTATTTAATCGCATAAGCCTTAAACAGAGCTGCTAATTGAGCTACTTCTTATTCTCTTTCCTTTATCTAGCGTGCTCAACAAGTTATAAGGTCCTGTTGTAATGATTTTGTTCTGTTCATTCAAGTGTGAAAGGGAGCAGAGAGAGAGAGAAAAGAGAGCAATGTATGTGGAGAGTGGAGACCAGTACAATTTGACTTCAAGTAGAATAATCTCTTAAGCAGGTCAGTCTGTTGATTTTCTTTTCTTGTAAATTTGAATGTCGATGCACATCTGCAAACTTATATATAAGTTCTTTTATTATGGAAATATTGAAATGGCGACATTCTTATTTATTCAATCATTTCAGAATTAAGTATTGGATTTGGGAGAAGCATCTTCTGGACAATGACAAACCAGGGAAAACTGCAAGTCAAACTTCGACCGTTCAAAAGTAAGCATTAGCAATTGTTGACTGATTCAGTCAGAGTTAAAATATTGTGTTTGCTTTGGTGACATTTTTACTGATACATGTGTCTTTTTTTCAGATACAACTTCTGTTATTTCTGCAGTAATATTCCGTTGTTAAATAAGCGATACTGAGAATTTACAATATTTCGGTACATTTTATAAGCCTTTTCTATGTATATCTGAATGCAAAGTTTTGAGAAGCTTCTTGGAGCTAACAAGTCCTTCTATCATGATCCCAATTTTCTCAAAAGTTAGTTCTATTCGCTCCATCCCTCTGTTAATTGAAGTAGTTATTTTCTTTATACCTTTTTCCATTACAAATGAATGTTAAATTAAGACGGTGACTGTTAACTAAAAATTAATTAACTCTCTAATTCAAAAGAATTCTAGGAGAAGAGATGAATTTTTCCAATCAAAAGTGGACTAACCGACAATTATGTTAATCATGTTGAGCATCTCCCAGGAATTAATTGAGAAAGACATGCTTCTGTTCGTGTTCGGGCACTTTTAGAGATCCTGCACAATTTTCTCAAATTGTATGATTACCCGCTCATATGAAAATGTTTTCGTAACATACCAGCCGTAATTTGGTAACACAAAGCTTTAGATATTATCTGATAATTTATTTTAAAATGTAGGCTCACACGTATGACGAACAAACTAAAAGGCATTGACACGACTTCAGAGTGGAATAATCAATTAAGCAGGTTTCGGTGACTTCAGAGTGCAAGTTATATTTATTAGATTGCATGGTCAGTCTACAGATTTTATTTTCCTGTTAATTGAATGTCGATGCTCATCTACAAACTTATATTAGTGATTTTATTATGCAATTAGTTTTTCCTATGTTTGGTTAGAGTTACAAGTATTGGATTCAGGTGAAGCATCTTCTGGAGAATGAAAAACCAGGGCAAACAGCAAGTCAAACTTTGACTTTTCAAAAGTAAGCAGTACCAATTTTTGACTAAATCAGTCAGAGTTAAATTATTGTCTTTGGCAAGTTTTTTCCTGATACATGGGTCTGTAGTCAGATACTGATGAAAGTCTATTAATTATTTCTGTAGTAATATGTTAGAATGTCCTACGGGCCAATTATATGGGCCGAAATTAATATAATTTGTTTCATAATTTGGTTTCTGAAAATTCTCTAAAAAAGGTTGTGACTGATAGGTTGCGACTGAAAGTTTGTTATAGAAGCATACAACAGTTCATTTTTCGGTTAAGAATCTGAATACACCTGTAAACCCGAATTTCAGAAACCGTGAGAAAGAGATAGAACGGAGAAGAAGGGACCGTCAGTTGGTGCTAGCACTGTTTAGAAGAACTTCCTCTGAGCTGCTTCTTCAAACTAGTGGTATTTTCTATCTTGAATTTAATTTTACACATAGATCCTATTCGGGTAGGGATTAATTTATTAATCTAAACTTAATTGAAACCCTACATTGTACCCGAATTACCAACATAATATTTCATTGTTAAATAAGCGATACTCATAATTAGCAATATTTCCGGTCATTCTAAAAGACTTTTCTATGTAATAACCATTGTGGTTGACTGCATAGTTTGTAAAAGTTCCTTGGATTTTGATTTTCACAAGTCAAACCAGGGCAAATTTCATATATAAACATTCTTAACTAAGTGATTGATTAATCATACAGAGCATCTGGGCCATGCACTTCATTTCCCTACAATGCTGAAAGACATGCATCTATGGGGCTCGGGGCCATTGTAGAAATCCTGCACGATTTTTTTCTACTTGTACGAATACCCGCTAGATGACCAAAGCATGGAAAGCAGAATATATGCTTCGGCATTCTCTCACAGAGTTATAAATTCTAGTTGCTGTTTGGAAAATCTTCATGTTTAAGATAGGAACATGGTACCTTCTGTTTTACATTGGACATTGATATCTCATAGTGCACCAATACTTTATTTCTTTGTTTTTTTATTCAATCCTCTGTACTTGATGTTGCTCTGTATAGAAATGCATATCTATGTGATTTGTGGTTGCTTTCTTTTCATCAGCAGTAATTTGTTCTTTATGTTTAAAATTTGTTTCAAGCTCAAATAGAAAATTCCTCATAGTTTAACAATTCCTTCTTTCATTAGTTTTTTTTTTCTTTTTCTTTGAATACTCTGTACTTAAGGTTGCTGTGACGCTTCAAATGAAACAGAGCAAGAATTTATTGAATGGGCCCTGGATAGTTCTATTAACTAGAGTATTGTCAACACTCCAATTTGAAACAATGATATGATAGTGTTCACTTGGAGATAATGTTATTGACATTTTCCCTTTTATTTTCGTTTTAGTTACTTCAAAACAGAGAATTCGGAGGGTTTTGAGGCCTTTGCCTAATGATGTAGCAGAGTTTCCCCAAAGGTACCACAAGTGCCTCTGTGTGTGGGAGTGTAACCTTAAGTTTTATTATCAAATTAATTAAAGTCAAGTGGTAAAATAAATAATGACTTATAAGTTATTTTAATGTATTCATTCTTTAACATTATTTGACCTATTGATTATATACATAAATGACATTGAAATTTTTATAAATTAATATGTAAACATATCACTCTTGAAGCAGGTTCGTTTTAACGATTTGAATTCATTGTTGAATCAAATCTGATACATTTTAGAGTTAAAAAACATAAAAAATTATCAACAATTGGTGAGCTTAATAAGACGCTAGCTTTATTCCACTTTTTAATGATGGATCTCTTCTTCAGTTTCTATTTAAATGGTTCCGTCCATTTCTGACAAGTATGGCCCATCCTGCAGTCTTGATTCTAATTTCCCATTATATTCCTTTGGCGATTTTTTTATAAATGTTTGGGCAGGCTGGACCCTTGTGACAGAGACGTAGATACTATAATGAACTGCTCATATTGCAGTCTTTTTCTTTTCTTCTATTCCACACTTGACCAAGTCAAAATCAGGAATGTATTCTATTAAAGTAGAATCAATGTATGATTTTCTATATAATTTACAAAAAAAATGTTATGGTATTATAAAATTAATTTGCATTCTTAGCATGAATATTTTATATTAGGGCTGCACAAAAATTTGTAGTTCGTAATTCGATTCGAGTTTGATTCGAAAAAGTTCGGAAAAAATTCGATTCGAAATTGAGTTCGTTCAAAATTATTTCAAAAACCAAACTTAGTTCGAAATTAATTCAAACCAAACTCAAACTGGACCTAGTTCGTTCGAAATAGGTTCGCAAACCAATTTAGTTCGAAATTAACTCAAACGTGAACCGTTAATTTTTGCTAATAACTTATGTTCACTGATGAAAATATAAGCTGTCCAATCCATAATTGCTTTGAATTACTGACTTCTGAAAACAGAAAGCCAGGTCCAATTACAAGCTCAAATAAAAAAATTCACATGTTTATACCAGAAATTTTGTTTTATGGTAGGATTCTGAGTTTTTCAGGTAATCCAGTCTCAACTCTCTCGTTTTTTTTCTTTGTTTTGATAAAGTTATTATTAATTTGATAATTTGTTCAATTAATTTCAGCTTAAGAAACTATTAATAATAAAAAATAAAAAAATAAAAAATAAAATAAATATTGTACCTTTATCATTTTTTTGACAGCAATACATTTTTGGCATTTTTTGCATTTATTTTCGGACCGTTCGTTTTACTGCGGGAATTCAACGGTCGATCTGTAACAAAATCATTCCAAATCTGATCTAGAATGATCAAGGTGCAATATTGAACGTAACCAACATAAAAGTTCGGAAGTTTTATTATGTATGAGCTTTGATCTAACACAAAATGTTTATGGCCATACGATGCTTCAATTTTCGATCAACTAGATGGTTGGGTAAATCAAAACAAAATTTTATCAAACTTTTATGGAAGATGATAAATGGAGTGGCTATTTGATTTCAACGGTCCCGATCGAACCACAGACGATATATTTTTGTGCGCCTTCATTAACTCACAAGGTCAAGAGTTTATGTCTCATGAAAACATATACTCTTGCTTTCTAAGTTAACGAAGGCGCACGTAAACATGTCATCCGTTGACCAATCGGAGCCGTTGAAATCAAAGAGGCATTGCATTTATCGTCTTCCATGAAAGTTTGATAAAATTTTGTTTGATTTACCCATCCATCTAGTTGATCAAAAATTGAAGCATCGTATGGCCATAAACATTTCGTGTTGGATCAAAGCTCATACATAATAAAACTTCCGAACTTTTATGTTGGTTACATTCAATATTGTACCTTGATCATTCTAGATCAGATTTGGAATGATTTTGTTATAGATCGACCGTTGAATTCCCGCGTAAAACGAACGGTTCGAAAATAAATGCAAAAAAAGCCAAAAAATGCAAAAAAAAATGTAGTGCTGTCAAAAAAATGATCAAGGTACAATATTTATTTTATATTTCTAAATAATGCAAAAAATGCTGTTATTGATCAGCTATTCATTTAGAAAAAAAAATTATATGTATTGCTGTAAAAAAAATTCAAAAAATGCAAAAAAATACTTATTTATTTGATAAAAAATATAAAAAATAAAAAAAACATGCAAAAAGTAAAAAAAAATGTAAAAAGTTTGAAAATATATATATATTTTTTTTAAATTATTTGCTGCCTAATTTATTTTGTATCACTTGCAATTCACTTTTAGACTCACTCAATAAAATATTAAATAAAATATTACTAAGCGAGTGACCCCACAAATCCTGCAATCCGATCACCTTAATAATTTCACGCCCTTAGATTTATCCTCTTACCAACGTCTAGATCTCTTCCATGTCATCAATCCGCTCCCTTTCTATTCAACCAATTAACTCGCTATTTTTTCCGCCATTGCCTCCAATTTTTTTCCCTCTTCCGCTAATTTACGCCAAAACCGCTCGCCCAAATTCCTCTCCCGCTAAGTACCAAAATAATCTCCCTCACGTCTTCTCTCTCTCTCTGGTGGCCTCTCACAACAAAAACTCCTCGCCCAAATTCCCTGTTGCGTACATTCAAACTGAGTGTGGTATTTGGTTATAATTAATTTTGGAGTGCTTGAGTTTTTATTTAAGTTGTACTTCTATTGATATTTGGGTTTATTTAAATTGTACTTTGAATACTTGAGTTTTTATTGAAGTGCTGTATTTCGCACTATGGCCCAGTCAGAAGTCATAAATCGTAAGTCGTAACAAAGTTCGTAAAGGTTCAAAATTGAGTTCGTAAAAAAATTCGGTTCGAAATTGGATTCGTTCGAAATTGAGTTCGTTCGAAATTAATTCAAACCAAACCTAGTTCGAAATTAATTCAAACCATACTCAAACTAGGGGTAAGTTCGATTCGGTTCGGTTCGTTTGCAGCCCTATTTTATATAATTAACTTATAATATGTGTTTGATCCAATAGTTTGAAAGTCTGGCTCCACCTTTGATTATAACTGATTGCGATGTCTCCCAAATCGAATTGGGTTCGTGACAGTCTACCAGTGAAATCAATATTCGTTGAGCGTTTGTTATTCCGAAAAAGGAATGTTGCTTCAGTTATAAAAAATGTGCAATTAAAATGTTGGGTAACTAGAAATAAAAATCTGATTATGTAAAATTGTGGGTAGAATAATGATCCAACAATAAGATAATGTGAAAAGGTGAAATTAATTAAGTCAAACTTTTTTTTTTCTTGTAGTTCTAGTTTTACTATTTTAATTTTCAATTATTTTTGCTGATATGCACATGTATAATAGAGTGAAATGAAATTCTATTATACTTATTACTCTTTTCTATATCGTTATTTTCTGAAGAGGCAAAATGACAGTTGAAAAATACAGGAAAATTGTATTCCAAAACAGTAGGCAATTTTTTTTATTACAAAATACCTCCAACTATTTTTTATTTTTAATTTACATATTTCTCATAATAATCACTTTTTCATCCAAAAACTTCCACCAAACATCCATAAAATTTGGAAATAAAATGAAAATAATATTTTTTTTTACTTTCTACCTAAATTTATGAATTTGTAAATTTTCAACTTCAATTTCATTTAGTACATATATAACTTACGAATTAATTAAGTATAAAATTAAGTAGTAAAAAAATAAAGGTTATAAGTTTAACGCATTTAATTTTTCATCATTTTTTATTGGTTGAATATTATACTTAATAAATAAAGAAGTTACAAATTTAGCATGTAAAAACATGAGTCATGAAGAAGATCGCTTGGTTTAACTCGTTTAAATCTGTTATTTAAAACCTATTTAATAGGTTTTGGATTTAAGCTTCCGAAGAGCCTTGGTGAAATTAACAATACTCTAGCTTTATTCACTTTTATATGCAAAACTATCATCTTCTTGCTATCTTCTCTCTGTTTCCGTATCCAAGAAGGGTATGGATTTAAACAATCAAGTAAAAAAAAGTGCTTCCCAATTTGAATAATGCGAATAAAGTGGATACACATTCGAACAAATTTCAAATTTTATGAAAGTTCCCATTCACTTTTTCGTTTTTTTTGTCGTTATTGGAGACATCAGCAAAAATGTGTCCTCTTAATTTACTTCGTAATATTTGGTAGGAAATATACGAACGGACTTTATAATTTATGAACCTGAGAAGTTCAAATGGAAAAAATCAATTGTTTGTTCAAAAATTGATATGAGCAATGTTTTTATTTGTTAAACATGGGTTTCAAGCTTTTACTAGGCCTTATCAAAGGCCCAAAAAAGTTAGAAGATGAAACTCAATCTGGGCTACTGATATGTGATCCAAATATCCTTTCTGGGCCCAATTTAGTTTCAGCACCTCCATCGCTGTTTCTCTGTCCAAACTCTCAACCACCCCCTTGTCTTTTTTACCCGTTTCTTCTTTCTTTTCTCTGTTATATTTTATTTTGTCCCACCATACGACAAAAGTCACATGACAACTAAACCAACTCCTGAATAATTTAATTAGGAATGAGCAGAGGAGATGAATTTCGATTGATTGCTTCGTCAGTTGGTCTAATGGGCTCATTAATTATTGCTCTGCGGGGCCTATGCGCATTCAGCAAATGCTTCTTTATTGCACTGGGGCGGCACTAACTTCCAATGGTGGGTGATGAGTAGAGTGGGAAAAACGTGCTGTGCCGTGACTAACACGCTATAATTTTAGTCACGTGCCGTGCCGTGCCGTGACAAAAATTACACGGAATGGTCACGGCACGCGAATGGTCACGGCACGCGAGTCACGCCGTGACTCGCGTGCCGTGACCAAACGTGCGTTAGTCACGTTTAATCGCATTTAACGTTTTAAAAAAAATATAAAACGATTCTTTAAAATTCAAATGTTTTAATTGAAATTTAAATGTAAATATTTTAATTAAAATAAAATTATACGGAAGGTATGTTAGTGTATTGTCTCGTGACTGCCGTGACTGGCGTGTCTTCCGTGTCTACCGTTTCGTGACTCGCGTGTCCCGTGCCGTGCCGTTCTGTGTTCCGTGCCGTGCCGTGCCGTGACCAAGGCAATTTCCGTGCCGTGCCGTGTCTTCTTTGCCAACAATTGGTCATGGCACGCGACACGCGATACGCGAGTCACGGCACGTGACCGACACGCGTGCTGTGCGTTCCATGCTGGAACCGGCTCCGCCATGCCATTTTTCCCACTCTAGTGATGAGACTGATTGCTGCTTTACAACTACTACAACCACGAAATTGCTCCAAAGAAAAGAATAACATGGACGCAGTCAGAAAAGTCTTCACATTATATACGACTGCAATCAGCAAACCATTTCTTGTAAACAAATTCTCTTTCTCTCAAAAACTATCCTACTCACAAAATTGAGATAAAACTCACCCTCTCTGTAACTTCCACATTAACCACCAATGGCAGATCTACTGCTGTCAGCTTTGATTCCAATTGTCTTCTAGTTTTAATTGCGCGTTGGATCTTTGAAGGTGTTTACGAGAAGTAAGGTACGCCTAATTCGTTTCTGTGGCTTTTTGTAATGAATGTGGAATGAAAGGGTTACTAATCTTTAACCTATATATATTGCATCCCCATATATATGCAGGTTTCAATTAGAGCAAAGAGCAAAGGTGTTGTGCATAATAGTCAAGGACTGCAGGTATGACAAGCAAATTCGCTTTAATTAATTGAATAAATATATACATGTTCTTGCTTTCTTTGTTTTTTCTTTGTTTTTACATAATAGGGTAGGTTTATATAGAGCGATAAGCATAGTATTTTCTGACGAATAGAGGATAGTGGGGAATTTTTTTATTTAAAGAAATGATTATTAAATAATAAAGGAAAATATACCTGAGTTTTTCGATGGTATAGATGGATCTGAAAAAAAATTCAAAATTCGGATCCAACTTTGGAAAGGAATTTTTTTTAGCGCAGATCCAAAATGTTTTATTCTCTTTCAGAAAAAGTTCGAGCACTCATTATGTTTCAAAAAAAGAAAAATTCTTCCACTCTTTCTATTCTAAAAAAAATCCAGTACTCTTTCTGCTACTAAAAGAACTCTGCTCTGTTCCAAAGTTTGAATTCGATTTTTTTTCCAGATCCATCTATGACATCGAAGAACAAATGAACTCTTTATTTTTTTTATTTATTATTTAGTAATAATTTCTATAAATAAAAAATTCCCCGGATAGTGCACAATAATTTTTAGGTTCATGCTTAGTTGTTAGATGATACTTAAGGACGACTGTATGTTGCTTATTCCATCTTATTATTCTTGTTTTAGATTTCGTTTGGTAATTTAAGTTATGATTTAAATTAATCCGTGTCGGAGTGAGAGAAATTGGGAAATAAATCTCTGTCTATATAAGAAAGTGGGCTCTACAAGCAGAGTAAATGTGGAGTAAATTAATTGACCTGCATGGGTGATTTAACTTACTCCGTCGTAATTCTATCTTACTCTTCTGTTTTACATCTCGTTTGGCAGTTTAGTGTGGAGTAGGAGCTATACTGCCAAACATGTCCTAATTCATAACATGTAATATATTTTAACTAGTATTTTGTTGATTTTAGGTCGTCAATATTCAACAAAAAGAACAATAAATTCATACCATTCCGATCAATGATATTTCAAAAAAAAATTCTAAACCAAATATAAATTTTAATTAAGTGAACAGCAACTGTTTGTAATGACAATAATTAGGCATCTCTTTGTTTTAAACAAAGTAAAATGATAATATACAAATACTTCAACAAAATATGTTCTTGAAAATAGTCATTGTCAAAAGAAAATATCCACAAAAATGAAAAATGAAAAATCATCTCCTTAAAAACCAAAATTTTAATCTAGGTCCAACAGCCTTAATGCTTTCTCCTTAGATCTAGAGGCTGTTGACATATATAGCAGTTTCCTATATATAATATCCAAAGAAATTGATATTAATTGATAAATAACAAAAAACATCATGCTGTCATGCTATATACCAACTAATTAAAGCATGGTGCTAATTTGCTTAATTGTTGCCCTTGCTGGTCTTTTGAAGATTGCAATTGGAATATTGTATCATGCAGTAGATGTTCCAGGCTGTAACACCTAAATTAATAATTATACATAATAGTTTCATCTACTAGCTAGCTATACTTCTCTCTAATTTCTCAACTTAAATAACCTTAATCTTTGAATTTTAGCTCTATGTATTTATACCTCTCCGCAATTTGTAAACTAATTATACAATCAACTAAAATCGTTGAATTTTAGCTCTACATATGTTTATAATCAGTCACATCCTGGCATTTTATATATATATATGAACTACCAAATATGATGGAGTTTGATATTATTGCCGATATCCCTAGTCTTCAAATTTGTCTCAAGCTAACGATGTAGTGCCAATAATATTTGATTTTAACTAATACTGAAAGCCTATGATCCGGTCAAAATAAGCTTTCGTTAGTCGTTACTCTCTGTCATGTCAAAAATAATAAAATAGATACTTATGGTCCAAGAGGGCAACAGATCAGTAGTCTTCCCCTTGTTTCTCTCTAAAACTAGGAAGTAATAAAATATATAATGATAATTGCGGAAAAAAAGAAGAGTAAAAGTTATTTTGCAATTGAGAAAATTCAAAATCGATCAGTAGTACACCTCTCATGCGAACAAATCAAATAATAAAAAAGTTGGAACTCTCGTAGTCTCGTCACTAAAATACTTCCAATTTCCAAATCAGCAATGGCGGACCTGTTCCTTTCAGCTCTGGTCCCAATCGTGGTGGAGAAATCAGCAGACATACTCGTGCGGAGGATCAGTGATATGTGGGGCATTGCTGACCAGCGCGAGAGGCTACATAACAAACTACACGCGGTCCAGTACGTACTTACCGACGCGGAGGAGCGAGGTTATGCTGATTCGGCCGTGAAATCCTGGCTGGCAAAGCTGAAATCAGCTGCCCATGATGCCGATGATGTTCTTGATGAGTTCCTTTATGAGGAGCTGCGCAGGGATGCCGTGAGACGCGGCCACAAGGTGGGGACGTCAAGTGGCTTTTTCTCCCTTGAAAATTCAATTCTGTTTCGGTACAGGATGAGTGGGAAGTTGAAGGAGGTTGTTGGGAGGATTGATGAGCTGGTCACTCAGATGGAAACGTTCAACTTTGTTCAAGGCCGGCAAGGGCGTGTTGTTCATCATGTCAGAACCCATTCTTATGTAATTGAGTCGGAGGTTGTAGGGAGGAGGGACGACAAGGAAAACTTGGTGAAATTGTTGACTGAGGTGCGTCCAACTGAGAATTTGATGGTGTTGCCAGTTGTCGGCATGGGTGGACTCGGCAAGACTACTCTTGCCCAGCTGGTCTACAATGACCCTAGGGTAAAAGAGCACTTCAAATTACTCGTATGGGTTTGTGTGTCTGAGAAATTTGATGTTGGAGCTCTTGCAAAATTGATCATTGATACTGTGATTCGAAAGAACTGTGAACTTCCCTATGAAAACATGGAGCTGCTCCAGAGTCGTTTACGTCAGGAGATATGCGGAAAGCGATATCTTCTTGTATTGGATGATGTTTGGAATGAAAATGTGAATAAGTGGGAACAACTGAGCGCTCTTTTGAAATGCGGTGATTTAGGGAGCGTCATAGTAGTTACCACTAGGAGTGGCAGGGTGGCTACTATAATGGGTACGGTAGAGAGTTATAATTTGGGATGCTTAGGTGAGGAAGATTCATGGAGCCTGTTTCACAAAAAGGCATTTAGCAAGGGGGTAAAGGAATGCCAAGAGCTAGTTGAGATTGGTAGAAAGATGGTTCAAAATTGTCGGGGATTGCCACTAGCCATTAATACACTAGGTAGCTTAATGAGTTATGAGCATGAGGCACGTGAATGGTTGGCTGTACTAGATAACAGGATCTGGGAACAAGATGATGTTATGCCATTATTAAGGCTAAGTTATAACCACTTGCCTTCGTACATGAAACAATGTTTCGCTTTTTGTGCAGTATTCCCAAAGGATTATGTGATGGACAAGGAGAAGTTGATCCAATTTTGGATGGCAAATGGATTCATTCCATCTGATGGGTCCAGTAGCCTTGAAATGAAAGGCAACCATATATTTAATGAGTTGGCTTGGAGGTCATTTTTTCAGGAAGTTACGCAAGTTTGTCCCTCAAGATGGATAGACCACTTGGGATATCTAACGGAAGAAGGACATTTCTCTGAAACCACGTGCAAAATGCATGATCTGATGCACGACCTTGCTCAATCCATCATGGGTGACAAATGTAAATCCATCATGCACGACCTTTCACAATTCAGCCGACCAATGATTAATGTTGATCATATTTCAATAAAGAATCCTCCCTTAGATATTAACAAAGCCATTGAATATTTCCCTTCAATTCGAAGCCTTATTATTCCCTCCTATGTGAAAAACATTGAATTCAAAAAATCAAACTCCCTTCGTACATTAGAATTACATACATGGCCTATTGAGAAAACTATCCTTACACCCCAAAAGATGAAGCACTTGAGATATCTTGAGGTTTCGAACCTTGACATTACATCATTGCCTGAAGAGATTAGTACCCTCTATCTCTTGCAGACCCTAAGGCTCTCCAAGTGTTGGGATCTTGAAAAGTTACCAGAAGGTATGCGATATATGAGTAACCTTCGGCATCTCAAAATTGAAAGATATGATAAATTAAAAAGCATGCCAAAAGGTTTAGGACAACTAAATTGCTTGCAAACACTGACAATTTATATTGTTGGCACCGATGACGGTTATGGTATTCGGGAGCTGAATAATTTGAATAATCTTTCTGGCCAATTGCATCTCTACAATCTAAGGGAAATTAAGCAAGTTGTAGATGCAAGGGAAGCAAATCTGATGGCTAAACAAAATCTGGACGATTTGGCATTATGTTGGGGAATGCCAAAGATATATCCAGACTTAATACAAGAGTCGAATGATCCAGAGGTATTGCACTGCGATTCTTTTGAAGTGTTAGATGCTCTCAAACCTTGCAACAAATTAAAGGTTCTGCGAATCCAAGAATATGGAGGAGATAAGCTTCCAGTCTGGTTGACAGAGTACCATATGCTAGAAAATCTAATTGAGTTGTATATATTTCAATGTAGAGAGTGCACGAAAGTACCACCAGTAGAAAAACTACTTTTTCTTCGAATTCTCCAATTAAAACATTTGGATAACTTAAGGCATCTTTGCAATAGTGTATCCACTAGTGGCGAAGGTGGTCAAGATGTCCGAGTAGCTTTTCCATCATTAAAAAAATTGGTATTGTCAGAAATGCGGGAGTTATGCAGTTGGTGTGAAGGTGAAGTTGGCAACAAGTCATCACTGATTTTTCCCAAGCTCACAACACTAGAAATCACAAACTGCCCTAAGCTGACCGCAATTCCAAGTGTACCTTCACTCATGAGCATGACTGTTAAAGGAAACAAAAACTTATCATGCTTTGCAGCAGGATTAACTACATTGAACGACCTCTCACTTGAGAGCCATGATGGAAATGAAACTCTTTGTTTTCAACCATGGGAGTCTCTCAATGAGTTGTCTTTGGGAAATTACAACAGTATTGTACCAGTAGGTGCAAAGGAGGGGGAGGAGAGCATAGCTCCAACAAAATGTCGGACTCTGTGTTTCTCAAAAGTGTCAAATATTCCATTAAATACGTCCTTATGGTTCTGGCAGTGTTTTACATTTCTCGAAAGTCTGGTAATTGTGGAATGTGACAGCCTCATTTATTGGCCAGAGGAAGTGTTCAGAGGTTTGAACTGCCTAAGATATATTAGTGTGTTACATTGCCCGAATTTTCTTGGATCACAACTGGAGTCACCAGTTGGGAGGTCAACCACAGAAGTGCTATTACCTAAACTTAAAAATGTATATTTTTCGAGTTGTCCAAATCTGGTTGAAATTCCGAAATTACCATCATCAGTTCAACAACTGATTATTAGTGAGTATCCGAAACAATGCTTACCAGAATGGTTGGGGAACATGACAGCTCTCAAAAACATGGAAATTAGCTGTTGTAGAAGCTTGAACTCCTTACCACAGAACATAGGAGACCTCGCCAGTCTGGAAAAGCTCTCCATTGTTGGCTGCTACAACTTGGCAAGTCTTCCAGAAAGAATGGAAGGGCTTAAAGTACTTGAGCAACTTGAGATCAAATGGTGCCCAAAGATAAGGGTTGTTCCTGAAGGTTTGTTACAGCAGCTAAAGAACCTCAATAATCTACGGATTGAAGGTTGTCCCCACCTGGCGAGGCATTTCCAAAAGTATGGGAAGTATCAGCACTTGATTTCTGAGATTCCAGTTACAGATTTTGGAGAAGAAAGAAGATCCGACATATTAAAAAATATTGCACTGTCATTTCCACCATGCAAAATCACTTGCTTTTCAGCATGATCCTAAACCTGTACTTCATAATTACCATCTGAGGTATAGTACATCAACATCATAGCATTTTAAATTTTTATTCATATGTTTTTCTTTCACTTATAAAGCATAGAAGGAAAAATCGGAATCGGAATCGGGATCGGCCCCGTCCGATTCCGATCCGGATCGGAAAAATCGGTCGGGATCGGCCAAATCGGATCGGAAAATCGGACTTTTTTGTCAGAAGCTAGTTTATACTAAAAAAATTGAAAAAATTGATAAAAATAATTAAAAAAATTTATTACAATCAAATAATCCACTAATACAATATAATACAAGCATTAACAACTAAAAACATACTCTTTCAATCAAATTTGCTACAAATTTGTGAATTAGAATTAATATATATATAAATTAGTTGTAAGATTTAACAATAAAGTTTGAATGTTGTAGTGGTAACTATCCAAGACCCAAAGTTAAAAGTCACGGGATCGAATCCCACTTGATTCAAAAATTTTATGTTTCTTTATTAATATGCGTTTCGGCCGAAATTTGACTGGAACGTCCCGGAACGGGACGAAATTTGACTGGAATGGGCTGAAATATGGCCGAAATCTACACTACCCGCGTAAATCGGCCTGGAATCGGATCGGCACCGTCCGATCCCGCTCCGGAACGGCCGATTCCGCTCCGGAACGGCCGATTTTGCCTTCTATGTTATAAAGATCAATCTTGTAGCATAAGAAATTATTAAGGTAGAACATAGAAGGCTTTCAAGGTAATACATTCATATCAACTAGTACAAATAATGAGCACCAGCAATTCAATAGACTAAATTGTTCAAATATGTTTCTCTTTTGTTGCTGATTTGCATCTTACTTTATGCCAAGAAAACATAATTTTACAGTTACTACTATATAATGCACTAAGATTTATATATGCCATTAGGTGGAAGTCATCATTATCTAATATCTGATGTTAACTTATACACCATTTCAGTTCAGCAAATGCTTCACAATCTGGCGGTAGATGCATCGCAGAGGAGTATTTTCTTGGGAAAAACAGGTTGCTAGCTGCTGTGGCATGCTTAATCTGAGACGATCTTTACAGCAATTAAGAAGTCACAACTACAGGTGAAAATTTGCAATATGAAATGTAGATCTGCAGGCATTCTTTAGCTACATGGATTATTTTCACCTCTGTTTTTCTTGTACTTTATGCATATTTCTTTAATTTAATTGGTGATTGTTTTAGATGTTGCCCAACACCAAAGCTTAACTGTAATATATAAATTTTTTTGGAGTTCTTTTTGTAAAAGAACATAACACATCAATTGTTTAATCACATAAACCTTAAACAGGGGTGCTAATTGTGCTACTTCTTATCATTTTTCCTTTTTCTAGTGTGCTCCACAAGTTATAAGCTCGTGTGGAATTGGATTTGTGCTGTTCATTCTAGTGAGAAAGGGAGTAAAGAGAAAAAAAGGGAGCAATGAATGTGCTGGACACCAGTACATTGAATGGTCAGTCTGCAGATTTTGATTTCCATAAAGTCGCTATTTTTTCTCTTCATGTCATACCAGCACAAACCACAAATCAAAGTTTGACTGTTCGAAAGTAACCATTAGCAATTGTTTACTGAATATACTTGGCAGTGGCTGCCAAGGTTTAAAAAAAAAGCAATTGTCAACTGAATCGGTCAGAGTTAAATTATAGTGTTTTCTTTGGTGACATTTTTACTGATACATGCATCTGTTGTCAGATACCTAGTAAAATTTTATTATTTCTAAAAGCCTTTTGTATGTAATAACCATTGTGAATATATTTGAACGCGCAGTTTGGACAAGCCCCTTGAAGCTAACAGGTCCTATCATTATCCCAATTTTCTCAAAAGTTAGTTCTAATCGCTACATCCCTCTGTTAATTGAAGTAGCTATATTCTTTTATCTCTTTTTCCATTACAAATAAATATTAAATTAAAACGGTGACCATCAACTGATAATTAACTCACAAGTTTGAAAGAATTCTAGAGCAAAAATGAATCTTCCAATTAAAAGTTGACTAGTCGATTGACAATCATGCACATATAACCGTTCTTTACTAAGTGATTGGTTAATCATGCAGAGCATCTCGCAGGAATGCTGAAAGACATGCATGCATGCTTCTGTGGGATTCCGGGCACTTGTACTTTATAGTGATTTCTTTAATTTAGTTGGTGATCATGGCAAATGTTGCCTAACAAAACCAAGCTTAACAGTAATAAATAAAAAAATTGGGTCCTTTTTTTGTAAAAGAATGTTAACATATAACACATCAATGGTTCAATTGCTTAAACCTTAAACAGAGGCGATAATTTAGCTACTTCTTAGGGTACTCAACAAGCTAGCTATAAGCTCCTATCAAATTTGTTCAAAAGGGCATAGAGAGGGAAAGAAAAAGAGAGCAATGTATGTGCCGAAGGCTGGAGACCAGTATAATCTGACTTCCAAGTAGAATAATCTCCTAAGCAGGTCAGTCTGTAGATTTTCTTTCCTTTTATATATAAGTTCTTTTTTATTTTGGAAATATTGAAATGGCGACGTTCTTATTTATTCAATCTGATCAGAATTACAAGTATTGGATGTGGGATAATTATCTTCTGGACAATGACAAACCAGGGAAAACTGAAATCCAAACTTCAACCTTTCAAAAGTAAGCATTAGCAATTGTTGACTGATTCAGTTAGAATTAAATTATTGTGTTTGCTTTGGCGGCATTTTCACTGATACATGGGTATGTATTTCGATACTGATTTAATTTCTATGTAATGAACATTTTGTGTATATTTGAATGTGCAGTTTGTAGAAGCCTTTTGGAGGTATGAAGTCTTTGTATCATTATCCCAATTTTCTCTAAAGTTATATTCACTACATCCCTCTGTTAATTGAAGTAGCTAGCTCATTTATATCTTTATCCTTTACAAATAATTATTAGATTATGAGAGTGATCGTTAACTGATAATTAACTACAAAATTCAATGAATTTTAGGAGCTGGACCAGCATTGTCTAATATCTGATGTTAACCAAATCTGGTTGATATTCTGAAATTACTATCATCAGTTCAAGAACTGATTATTAGTATTTGTCCGAAGCTCCAATGCTTACCAGAATGGTTGGGGAACATTACAGCTCTCAAAAACTTGGAAATTACATCTTGTGAAAACTTGAACTCCTTACCACAGAACATAGGAGACCTCGCCAGTCTGGAAAAGCTCTCCATTGTTGGCTGCTACAGCTTGGCAAGTCTTCCAGAAATAATGGAAGGGCTTAAAGCACTTGAGGAACTTGAGATAAGATGGTGCCCAAAGATAAGGGTTGTTCCTGAAGGTTTGTTACAGCAGCTAAAGAACCTCAATACTCTACGGATTGAATTTTGTCCCCACCTGGCGAGGCATTTCCAAAAGTATGGGAAGTATCAGCACTTGATTTCTGAGATTCCAGTTACAGATTTTGGAGAAGAAAGAAGATCCGACATATTTTAAAATCTTGCACTGTAATTTCCATCATTAGTTCGTTACCATCTGAGGTATAGTACATCCACACTATAGTATTTTAAATTTTTATTCAAATGTTTTTCTTTCACTTATAAAGAGCAATCTTGTAGCATAAGAAATTATAAGGTGGAACAAAGTAGGCTTACAAGGTAATAGATGCATATCAACTGTTACAAATAGTGAGCAATGCAATAGACAATAAATTGTTCACATATGTTTCTCTTTTGTTGCTGATTTGCATCTTAGTTTGTGCCAATCAAAGTAGAAAACATAATTATACAGTTAACTTAGTCTATGCTCTTGGGAGGAAGTCATCATTGTCTAATATCTGATGTTAACTTAATACACCCTTTCAGGTTCAGCAAATGCTTCACAATCTCGCAGCAGATGCATCCTGGAGGAGTATTTTCTTGAGAGAAACAGTTTGCTAGCAGTTTTGGCCCGCTTAATCTGAGATGATCTACACAGGAATTAAGAAGTCACATCTACAGGTGAAAATTTGCAATATGAAATGTAGTAATCTGTAGGCATTCTATAGCTACACGTATTGTTTTTACCTCTGTTTTTCTTGTACTTCATGCAGATTTCTTTAATTTAGTTGTTTTTACCTCTGTTTTTCTTTTCTTTATCTAGCGTGCTCAACAAGTTATAAGGTCCTGTTGTAATGATTTTGTTCTGTTCATTCAAGTGCGAAAGGGAGCAGAGAGAGAGAGAGAAAAAGAGAGCAATGTATGTGGAGAGTGGAGACCAGTACAATTTGACTTCAAGTAGAATAATCTCTTAAGCAGGTCAGTCTGTTGATTTTCTTTTCTTGTAAATTGAATGTTGATGCACATCTGCAAACTTATATATATTATTATGGAAATATTGAAATGGCGACGTTCTTATTTATTCAATCATATCAGAATTAAGTATTGGATTTGGGAAAAGCATCTTCTGGACAATGACAAAACTGCAAGTGAAACTTTGACCGTTTAAAAGTAAGCATTAGCAATTGTTGACTGATTCAGTCAGAGTTAAAATATTGTGTTTGCTTTAGTGACATTTTTACTGATACTTGTGTCTTTTTTTCAGATACAACTTCTGTTATTTCTGCAGTAATATTCCGTTGTTAAATAAGCGATACTGAGAATTTACAATATTTCGGTGCATTTTATAAGCCTTTTCTATGTATATCTGAATGCAAAGTTTTGAGAAGCTTCTTGGAGCTAACAAGTCCTTCTATCATGATCCCAATTTTCTCAAAAGTTAGTTCTATTCGCTCCATCCCTCTGTTAATTGAAGTAGTTATTTTCTTTATACCTTTTTCCATTACAAATGAATGTTAAATTAAGAGGGTGACTGTTAACTAAAAATTAATTAACTCGCTAATTCAAAAGAATTCTATTTTTCCAATCAAAAGTGGACTAACCGACAATTATGTTAATCATGTTGAGCATCTCCCAGGAATTAATTGAGAAAGACATGCTTCTGTTCGTGTTCGGGCACTTTTAGAGATCCTGCACAATTTTCTCAAATTGTATGATTACCCGCTCATATGAAAATGTTTTCGTAACGTACCAGCCGTAATTTGGTACCACAAAGCTTTAGATATTATCTGATAATTTATTTTAAAATGTAGGCTCACACGTATGACGAACAAACTAAAAGGCATTGACACGACTTCAGAGTGGAATAATCAATTAAGCAGGTTTTGGTGACTTCAGAGTGCAAGTTATATTTATTAGATTGCATGGTCAGTCTACAGATTTTATTTTCTTGTTAATTGAATGTCGATGCTCATCTACAAACTTATATTAGTGATTTTATTATGCAATTAGTTTTTCCTATGTTTGGTTAGAGTTACAAGTATTGGATTCAGGTGAAGCATCTTCTGGAGAATGAAAAACCAGGGCAAACAGCAAGTCAAACTTTGACTTTTCAAAAGTAAGCAGTACCAATTTTTGACTAACTCAGTCAGAGTTAAATTATTGTCTTTGGCAAGTTTTTTACTGATACATGGGTCTGTAGTCAGATACTGATGAAAGTCTATTAATTATTTCTGTAGTAATATGTTAGAATGTCCTACGGGCAATTATTTGGGCCAAAATTAATATAATTTGTTTCATAATTTGGTTCCTGAAAATTCTCTAAAAAAGGGTGTGACTGATAGGTTGCAACTGAAAGTTTGTCATAGAAGCATACAACAGTTCATTTTTCGGTTAAGAATCTGAATACACCTGTAAACCCGAATTTCAGAAACCGTGAGAAAGAGATAGAACGGAGAAGAAGGGACCGTCAGTTGGTGCTAGCACATGGAATTAGTGTTTATAAGAACATCCCCTGCGCTGCTTCTTCAAACTAGTGGTATTTTCTATCTTGAATTTTATTTTACACATAGATCCTATTCGGGTACATAGGGATTAATTCATTAATCTAAACTTAATTGAAACCCTACATTGTACCGGAATTACCAACATAATATTTCATTGTTAAATAAGCGATACTCATAATTAGCAATATTTCCGGTCATTCTAAAAGACTTTTCTATGTAATAACCATTGTTGTTGACTGCATAGTTTGTAGAAGTTCCTTGGATTTTGATTTTCACAAGTCAAACCAGGGCAAATTTCATATATAAGCATTCTTAACTAAGTGATTGGTTAATCATACAGAGCATCTGGGCCATGCACTTCATTTCCCTACAATGCTGAAAGACATGCATCTATGGGGCTCAGGGCCAAATTCGCATCCTCTGAGATATCTCAAACTTTGCGTGACTTTATGGAAAATCGCAACCATTCAAATTCGTTCTGCACGAATCTCAAGGCATAAATAATACTGGCCCCTGCGCTATCCCCAATAGGCACCTGACACGTCGGTCACACAAAAGTTGAGATATCTCAGAGGATACGCACTCCTCAGGGCCATTGTAAAAATCGTGCACGATGTTTTTTCTACTTGTACGAATACCCGCTAGATGACCAAAGCATGGAAAGCAGAATATATGCTTTGGCATTCTCTCACAGAGTTATAAATTCTAGTTGTTGTTTGGAAAATCTTCATGTTGAAGATAGGAACATGGTACCTTCTGTTTTACATTGGACATTGATATCTCATAGTGCACCAATACTTTATTTCTTTGTTTTTTTATTCAATCCTCTGTACTTGATGTTGCTCTGTATAGAAATGCATATCTATGTGATTTGTGGTTGCTTTCTTTTCATCAGCAGTAATTTGTTCTTTATGTTTAAAATTTGTTTCAAGTTCAAATAGAAAATTCCTCATAGTTTAACAATTCCTTCTTTCATTAGTTTTTTTTCTTTTTCTTTGAATACTCTGTACTTAAGGTTGCTCTGACGCTTCAAATGAAACAGAGCAAGAATTTATTGAATGGGCCCTGGATAGTTCTATTAACTAGAGTATTGTCAACACTCCAATTTGAAACAATGATATGATAGTGTTCACTTGGAGATAATGTTATTGACATTTTCCCTTTTATTTTCGTTTTAGTTACTTCAAAACAGAGAATTCGGAGGGTTTTGAGGCCTTTGCCTAATGATGTAGCAGAGTTTCCCCAAAGGTACCACAAGTGCCTCTGTGTGTGGGAGTGTAACCTTAAGTTTTATTTTTTCAAATTAATTAAAGTCAAGTGGTAAAATAAATAATGATTTATAAGTTATTTTAATATATTCATTCTTTAACATTATTTGACCTATTGATTATATACATAAATGACATTGAAATTTTTACAAATTAATATGTAAACATATCACTCTTGAAGCAGGTTGGTTTTAACGATTTGAATTCGTTGTTTGAATCAAATCCGATACATTTTAGAGTTAAAAAAACATAAAAAATTATCAACAATTGGTGAGCTTAATAAGACGCTAGCTTTATTCCACTTTTTAATGATGGGTCTCTTCTTCAGTTTCTATTTAAATGGCTCCGTCCATTTCTGACAAGTATGGCCCATCCTGCAGTCTTGATTCTAATTTCCCATTATATTCCTTTGGCGATTTTTTTTTAAATGTTTGGTCAGGCTGGACCCTTGTGACAGAGACGTAGATACTATAATGAACTGCCCAGATTGCAGTCTTTTTCTTTTCTTCTATTTCACATTTGACAAGTCAGAATCAGGAATGTATTCTATTAAAGTAGAATCAATGTATGATTTTATATATAATTTAAAATAAAATATTATGGTATTGTAAAATTAATTTCATTTTTAGCATGAAAATTTTATTGATTGACTTCTACTGTGTGTTTGATCTGATCCGTAGTTTAAAAGTGTGGCTCCGCCTTTGATTATAATTGATTGTGACTTCTCCCAAATCGAATTGGGTTTGTGACAGTCTACCACTGAAATCAATATTCTTTGAGTGTTTGCTGTTCTGAACAGACTAAAAGACAGTTGAAAATAAAGGAAAATGTTATTTCAAAAAAGGTAGGCAATTTGTTTTATTACAAAATACCTCCAACTATTTTGTATTTTTTAATTTACATTTCTCATAAAATAAAAGTTGGAAATATAATAAAAACAATCAATTTTTTTAACTTCCTAAATTAATAAATTTGTAAATTTTCAATTTCAATTTCATTTAGTACATATAAAATTTTCTGAATTAATTAAGTGTAAAATCAAGCAGTAAAAAAAATTGAATTTCTATTTCATTTAGTACATATAAATTTTCTGAATTAATTAAGTATAAAATCAAGCAGTAAAAAAAATAAAGGTTTATAAGTTCAACGCATTTATTTTTTCATAATTTTTATTGGTTGAATATTATTCTTAATAAAATAACAAAGTAACAAATTTAGCATGTAGACACATCATTCATGAATAAGATCGATCGGTTTAACCGGTTCAAATTTGTCACTTGAAGCCTATTTGATAGGTTTTGGAATTAAGCTTTTTTTATAAGCAAAACTATAATCTTCTTGCTATCTTCTCTGTTTCCGTATCCAAGAAAATTAACGGATTTAAACAAGTTTACAATTAAACAAGCAAGTAAAAAATGCTTTCCAATTTGAATAATGCGAATAAAGTGGATATCAATTTAAACAAATTTCAAATTTTTATAAAAGCTCCCATTCACTTTTTTTTGTCGTTATTGGAGACATCAGCAAAAATATGTCCTCTTAATTTAGTTCCAATTTTTTTTGGTAGGAAATATACGAACGGGTTTATAATTTATGAATCTGAGTAGTTCAAATGGAAAAAATCAATGGTTTGTTGAAAAATTGATATTTGCATCAATGTTTTTACTTGTTAAACATGGGTTTCAAGCTTTTACTAGGCCTTATCAAAGGCCCAAAAAGTTAGAAGATGAAACTCAATCTGGGCTACTGATATGTGATCCAAATATCCTTTCTAGGCCCAATTTAGTTTCAGCACCTCCATCGCAGTTTCTCTGTCCAAACTCTCAACCACCCCCTTGTCTTTTTTACCCGTTTCTTCTTTCTTTTCTCTCTGTTATATTTTATTTTGTCCCACCATACGACAAAAGTCACAAGACAACTAAACCAACTCCTAAATAATTTAATTAGGAATGAGCAGAGGAGATGAATTTCGATTGATTGCTTCGTCAGTTGGTCTAATGGGCTCATTGATTATTGCTCTGCGGGGCCTATGCGCATTCAGCAAATGCTCCTTTATTGCACTGGCGCGGCACTAACTTCCAATGGTGGGTGATGAGACTGATTGCTGCTTTACAACTACTACAACCACGAAATTGCTCCAAAGAAAAGAATAATATCGACGCAGTCAGAAAAGTCTTCACATTACGACTGCAATCAGCAAACCATTTCTTGTAAACAAATTCTCTTTTCTCTCAAAAACTATCCTACTCACAAAATTGAGATAAAACTCACCCTCTCTGTAACTTCCACATTAACCACCAATGGCAGATCTACTGCTGTCAGCTTTGATTCCAATTGTCTTCTAGTTTTAATTGCGCGTTGGATCTTTGAAGGTGTTTACGAGAAGTAAGGTACGCCTAATTAACTCGTTTCTGTGGCCTTTTGTAATGAATGTGGAATGAAAGGGCTACTAATCTTTAACCTATATATATGCAGGTTTCAATTAGAGCAAAGAGCAAAGGTGTTGTGCATAATAGTCAAGGACTGCAGGTATGACAAGCAAATTCGCTTTAATTAATTCAATAAATATATACATGTTCTTGCTTTTTTTGTTTTTTCTTATTTTTATATAATAGGGTAGGTTTATATAGAGCGATAAGCATAGTATTTTCTGACGAATAGAGGATAATGGAGAATTTTTTTATTTAAAGAAATGACTATTAAATAATAAAGGAAAATAAACAGAGTACCTGAGTTTTTCGATGGTATAGATGGATCCGGAAAAATTTTCTGATCCAAACTTTGGAAAAGAAATTTTTTTCGGATCCAAAGAGTTTAATTTTGTTTCAAAAAAAGTTTCAGCATTCATTTGTTTCAGAAAATAATTCAGACACTCTTTCTATTTCAGAAAAATCTCAACTACTATTTCAGAAAAAGTTCCAATACTCTTTCTGTTAAAACTCAGTTCGGTTACAAGGTTTGGATTCTTAATTTTTTTTGGATCCATCTATGACATCGAAAAATAAAAACACTCTTTCTGTTTTTATTTATATTTAATAATAATTTTTATAAATTAAAAATTCCCTGATAGTGCACAATAATATTTAGGTTCATGTTTAGTTGTTAGTGGATACATAAGTTTAAGGATGATTGTATGTTTTCTTATTCCATCTTATTCTTCTTGTTTTATATTTTGTTCGGGAATTTAAGTTATGATTTAAATTAATCCGTCTGAATGAGAGAGAAATTGAGAAATGATTCTCTGTCTATATAAGACAAGACAGTGTGCCCTACAAGCAGAGTAAATGTGAATTAAATTAATCAACCTGCATAGGTGATATAACTTACTCCTCTCCATTTTTACATCTCATTAGGTAGCTTAGTGTGGAGTAGGAGCTATACTACAAAACATGCCCTAATTCATAACAAATAGTATCTTTCAACTATATTTTGTTGTGGTCGTGAATATATATTCAACAGAAAGAACAATAAATTCATACTAGAGGAGGGATCAGATTACACCGTTTTTTGGTGATATCGAATGACATCGTCCATTTTCAAAGTCCAAACAATCGATCCAAACAGTTCAATATGATGGATATATTAAAATGTGCTTGCAGATCAAATTATACATTTTTTTGAATTTTTTACTATTTATTAAGATGGGTACAAAAATTCAATGGTCTGAAAACAACGATTTTGTAAAGTACTTAATAAATAGTAAAAAAATTCAAAAAAATGTAAAATTTGATCTGCAAGAACATTTTAATATATCCATCATATTGAACTGTTTGGATCGACTGTTTGGACTTTGAAAACTTTAAAAATAGACGATGTAATTCGACGTCACCAAAAACGGTGTAATACTATTCAGATCAATGATATTTCAAAAAAATTTGTAAACCAAATATAAATTTTAATTAAGCCGAACTTCAACTATTTGTAATGACAATAATTAGGCATCTCTTTGTTCTAAACAAAGTAAAATATAATATACAAATAATTTAAGAAAATATATTTTTGAAAATAGTCATTGTCGAAAGAAAATATCCACAAAAATGAAAAATGAAAAATGAAAAATGAAAAATCATCTCCTTAAAAATCAAAATTTAAATCTAGGCCCAACAGCCTTAATGCTTTCTCCTTAGATCTAGAGGCTGTTGACATATATATAGAGCTGGGCTATGGTGAGTTGTGAAGTAAGATGTCATTTTTACTTCACGCTCATATTTTTATTTTGAAAATCTAAACAACCGATCCGAACCGCTAAACATGTTCTCCATATTGAAATGTGCTTGGAGACCAAATTTTATATTTTTTGGAATTTTTTTACTATTTATTAAGCCACTTTGACAATCGCTGATCGAATGGTCCAGAATTTTTTACTGTTTTTTACTGTTCATCCGGATCTGTAATTTTCAAAGTAGCTTAATAAATAGTAAAAAAATCCCAAAAAATGTAAAATTTGGTCTCCAAGCACATTTCAATATGGAGAACATGTTGAGCGGTTCGGATCGGTCGTTTAGATTTTCAAAATGGAGTATGAGTGTGAAGTAAAACGACGTTTTACTTCGCAACTCACCATAGTCGATCTCTCTCTCTCTATATATATATATAGCAATATCCTATATATAATATCCAAAGAAATTGATATATAATTGACTAATAACAAAAGACAATATGCTGTCATGTTATATGCCAACTAAAGCATGGTGCTAATTTGCTTGTTTCCCTTTCTGGTCTTTTCAAGCATGCAATTAATTGGAATATTGCATCATGCAGTAGATGTTCCAGGCTGTAACACCTAAATTAATAATTATACATAATAGTTTCATCTACTAGCTAGCTATACTTCTCTCTAATTGTCAACTTAAATAACCTTAATCTTTGAATTTTAGCTCTATGTATTTATACCTCTCTGCAATTTGTAAACTAATTATACAATCAACTAAATCGTTGAATTTTAGCTCTACATATGTTTATAATCAGTCACATCCTGGCATTTTAGATATATATATGAACTACCAAATATGATGGAGTTTGATATTATTGCCGATATCCCTAGTCTTCAAATTTGTCTCAAGCTAACGATGTAATGCCAATAATATTTGATTTTAACTAATACTGAAAGCCTATGATCCGGTCAAAATAAGCTTTCGTTAGTCGTTACTTCTCTGTCATGTCAAAAATAATAAAATAGATACTTATGGTCCAAGAGGGCAACGGATCAGTAGTCTTCACCTTGTTTCTCTCTAAAACTAGGAAGTAATAAAATATATAATGATAATGGCGGAAAAAAAGAAGAGTAAAAGTTATTTTGCAATTGAGAAAATTCAAAATCGATCGGTAGTACCTCTCATGCGAACAAATCAAATAATAAAAATGTTGGAACTCTCATTTGTCTTTTCCAATTTCCCATCTTGTTCTCGCTTAAGTATTTTAGTTTTACTCTGAGATAAAAAAAATCAAGGACTCTCGTCACTAAAATACTTCCAATTTCCAAATCAGCAATGGCGGACCTGTTCCTTTCAGCTCTGGTCCCAATCGTGGTGGAGAAATCAGCAGACAAACTGGTGAAGAAGATCAGTGATATGTGGGGCATTGCTGACCAGCGCGAGAGGCTACACAACAAACTGCGCGCGGTCCAGTACGTACTTACCGACGCGGAGGAGCGAGGGGATACTAATCAGTCCGTTAAATTCTGGCTGGCCAAGCTGGAATCAGCTGCCTACGATGCCGATGATATTCTTGATGAGTTCCTTTATGAGGAGCTGCGCAGGGATGCCGTGAGACGCGGCCACAAGGTGGGGACATCAAGTGGCTTTTTCTCCCTTGAAAATTCAATTCTGTTTCGGTACAAGATGAGTGGGAAGTTGAAGGAGGTTGTTGGGAGGATTGATGAGCTGGTCACTCAGATGGAAATGTTCAACTTTGTTCAAGGCCGGCAAGGGCGTGTTGTTCATCATGTTGGAACCCATTCTTATGTAATTGAGTCGGAGGTTGTAGGGAGGAGGGACGACAAGGAAAACTTGGTGAAATTGTTGACTGAGGTGCATCCAACTGAGAATTTGATGGTCTTGCCAGTAGTCGGCATGGGTGGACTCGGCAAAACCACTCTTGCCCAGCTAGTCTATAATGACCCTAGGGTAAAAGAACACTTCCAATTACTCGTATGGATTTGTGTGTCTGAGGAATTTGATGTTGGAGCTCTCCTAAAATTGATCATTGATTCTGTGATTCAAAAGAACTGTGAACTTCCCTATGAAAACATGGAGCTGCTCCAGAGTCGTTTACGTCAGGAGATACGTGGAAAGCGATATCTTCTTGTATTGGATGATGTTTGGAATGAAAATGTGAATAAGTGGGAACAACTGAGAACTCTTTTGAAATGCGGTGATTTAGGGTGCGTCATAGTAGTTACCACTAGGAGTGACAGGGTGGCTACTATCATGGGTACGGTAGAGAGTTATAATTTGGGATGCTTAGGTGAGGAAGATTCGTGGAACCTGTTTCACAAAAAGGCATTTAGCAAGGGGGTAAAAGAATGCCAAGAGCTAGTTGAGATTGGGAGAAAGATAGTTCAAAATTGTCGGGGATTGCCACTAGCCATTAATACACTAGGTAGCTTAATGAGTTGTGAGCATGAGGCACGTGAATGGTCGGCTGTACTCGAAGATAACGGGATCTGGGAACAAGATGATGTTTTGCCATTATTAAGGCGAAGTTATAACCAATTGCCTTCGTACATGAAACAATGTTTCGCTTTTTGTGCAGTATTCCCAAAGGATTATGTGATGGAGAAGGAGAAGTTGATCCAATTTTGGATGGCAAATGGATTCATTCCATCTGATGGGTCCAGTAGCCTTGAAATGAAAGGCAACCATATATTTAATGAGTTGGCTTGGAGGTCATTTTTTCAGGAAGTTAGGCAAGTTTGTCCCTACTCAAGGATGTCGGTAGACTACTTTGGATATCTACCGAAAGAAGCTCATTGCCCTGAAACCAAGTGCAAAATGCATGATCTGATGCACGACCTTGCTCAATCCATCATGGGTGACAAATGTAAATCCATCATGCACGACCTTTCACAATTCAACCGACCAATGATTAATGTCGATCATATTTCAATAAAGAATCCTCCCTTAGATATTAACAAAGCCATTGAATATTTCCCTTCAATTCGAAGCCTTATTATTCCCTCCTATGTGAAAAACATTGAATTCAAAAAATCAAACTCCCTTCGTACATTACAATTAGATACATGGCCTATTGAGAAAACTATCCTGACACCCCAAAAGATGAAGCACTTGAGATATCTTGAGATTTCGAACCTTGATATTACATCATTGCCTGAAGAGATTAGTACCCTCTATCTCTTGCAGACCCTAAGGCTCTCCATGTGTTGGAATCTTGAAAAGTTACCAGAAGGTATGCGATATATGAGTAACCTTCGGCATCTCAAAATTGAAAGTTATGATAAATTAAAAAGCATGCCAAAAGGTTTAGGACAATTAAATTGCTTGCAAACACTGACAATTTATATTGTTGGCACCGATGACGGTTATGGTATTGGGGAGCTGAATAATTTGAATAATCTTTCTGGCCAATTGCATCTCTACAATCTAAGGGAAATTAAGCAAGTTGTAGATGCAAGGGAAGCAAATCTGATGGCTAAACAAAATCTGGACGATTTGGCATTATGTTGGGGAATGCCAAAGATATATCCAGACTTAATACAAGAGTCGAATGATCCAGAGGTATTGCACTGCGATTCTTTTGAAGTGTTAGATGCTCTCAAACCTTGCAACAAATTAAAGGTTCTGCGAATCCAAGAGTATGGAGGAGATAAGCTTCCAGTCTGGTTGACAGAGTACCATATGCTAGAAAATCTAATTGAGTTGTATATAATTCAATGTAGAGAGTGCACGAAAGTACCACCAGTAGAAAAACTACTTTTTCTTCGAATTCTCGCATTAAAACATTTGGATAACTTAATGCATCTTTGCAATAGTGCATCCACTAGTGGCGAAGGTGGTCAAGATGTCCGAGTAGCTTTTCCATCATTAAAAAAAATGGTATTGTGTGAAATGCCCGAGTTATGCAGTTGGTGTGAAGGTGAAGTTGGAAACAAGTCATCACTGATTTTTCCCGAGCTCACAACACTAGAAGTCACAAACTGCCCTAAGCTGACCGCAATTCCAAGTGTACCTTCACTCGTGAGCATAACTGTTAAAGGAAACAAAAACTTATCATGCTTTGCAGCAGGATTAACTACATTGCACGACCTCTCACTTGAGAGCCATGATGAAAATGAAACTCTTTCTATTCAACCATGGGAGTCTCTCAATAAGTTGTGTTTGGGAAATTACAACAGTATTGTACCAGTAGGTGGAAAGGAGGGGGAGGAGAGTATAGCTCCAACAAAATGTCGGAGTCTGCATTTCTCAAAAGTGTCAAATATTCCATTAAATACGTCCTTATGGTTCTGGCAGTGTTTTACATTTCTCGAAAGTCTGCGAATTGAGGAATGTGACAGCCTCATTTATTGGCCAGAGGAAGTGTTCAGAGGTTTGAACTGCCTAAGATTTATTGATGTGTATGGATGCCCGAATTTTCTTGGATCAGAACTGGAGTTGCCAGTTGGGAGGTCAACAACAGAAGTGCTATTATCTAAACTTCAAAGTGTATTATTTTCGAATTGTCCAAATCTGGTTGATGTTCCCAAATTACCATCATCAGTTCAAGAACTGATTATTGAGAATTGTCCGAAGCTCCAATGCTTACCAGAATGGTTGGGGAACATTACAGCTCTCAAAAACTTGGAAATTTCATCTTGTGAAAACTTGAACTCCTTACCACAGAACCTAGGAGACCTCGCCAGTCTGGAAAAGCTCTCCATTTTTGGCTGCTACAACTTGGCAAGTCTTCCAGAAAGAATGGAAGGGCTTAAAGCACTTGAGGAACTTGAGATAGATGGGTGCCCAAAGATAAGGGTTGTTCCTGAAGGTTTGTTACAGCAGCTAAAGAACCTCAATAATCTACGGATTGAAGGTTGTCCCCACCTGGCGAGGCATTTCCAAAAGTATGGGAAGTATCAGCACTTGATTTCTGAGATTCCAGTTACAGATTTTGGAGAAGAAAGAAGATCCGACATATTAAAAAATATTGCACTGTCATTTCCACCATGCAAAATCACTTGCTTTTCAGCATGATCCTAAACCTGTACTTCATAATTACCATCTGAGGTATAGTACATCAACATCATAGCATGTTAAATTTTTATTCATATGTTTTTCTTTCACTTATAAAGATCAATCTTGTAGCATAAGAAATTATTAAGGTAGAACAAAGGAGGCTTACATGGTAATACTTTCATATCAATTAGTACAAATAGTGAGCACCAGCAATGCAATAGACTAAATTGTTCAAATATGTTTCTCTTTTGTTGCTGATTTGCATCATACTTTATGCCAAGAAAACATAATTTTACAGTTACTACTATATAATGCACTAAGATTTGTATATGCCATTAGGTGGAAGTCACCATTATCTAATATCTGATGTTAACTTATACACCATTTCAGGTTCAGCAAATGCTTCACAATCTGGCGGTAGATGCATCCCGGAGGAGTATTTTCTTGGGCAAAACAGGTTGCTAGCTGTTGTGGCATGCTTAATCTGAGACGATCTATACAGCAATTAAGAAGTCACAACTACAGGTGAAAATTTGCAATATGAAATGTAATCTGTAGGCATTCTATAGCTACATGTATTGTTTTGACCTCTGTTTTTCTTGTACTTTGTGCAGATTTCTTTAATTTAGTTGGTGATCATGGTAGATGTTGCCCAACACCAAAGCTTAACAGTAATATGTAAATTTTTTTGGAGTTCTTTTTGTAAAAGAACATAACACATCAATTGTTTAATCGCATAAACCTTAAACAGGGGTGCTAATTGTGCTACTTCTTATCGTTTTTTCCTTTTTCTAGCGTGCTCCACAAGTTATAAGCTCGTGTGGAATTGGATTTGTGCTGTTCATTCTAGTGAGAAAGGGAGTAAAGAGAAAAAAAAGGGAGCAATGAATGTGCTGGACATTAGTACATTGAATGGTCAGTCTGCAGATTTTGATTTCCATAAAGTTGCTATTTTTTCTCTTCATGTCATACCAGCACAAACCACAAATCAAAGTTTGACTGTTCGAAAGTATCCATTAGCAATTGTTTACTGAATATACTTGGCAGTGGCTGCCAAGGTTTAAATAAAAAAAGCAATTGTTAACTGAATCGGTCAGAGTTAAATTATTGTGTTTTCTTTGGTGGCATTTTTACTGATACATTGATCTGTTGTCAGATACCTAGTAAAATTTTATTATTTCTAAAAGCCTTTTGTATGTAATAACCATTGTGAATATATTTGAATGCGCAGATTGGACAAGCCCCTTGAAGCTAACAGGTCCTATCATTATCCCAATTTTCTCAAAAGTTAGTTCTAATCGCTACATCCCTCTGTTAATTGAAGTAGCTATATTCTTTTATCTCTTTTTCCATTACAAATAAATATGAAATTAAAACGGTGACCATCAACTGATAATTAACTCACAAGTTTGAAAGAATTCTAGAGCAAAAATGAATCTTCCAATTAAAAGTTGACTAGTCGATTGACAATCATGCACATATAACCGTTCTTTACTAAGTGATTGGTTAATCATGCAGAGCATCTCGCAGGAATGCTGAAAGACATGCATGCTTCTGTGGGACTCCGGGCACTTGTACATTATGGTGATTTCTTTAATTTAGTTGGTGGTCATGGTAAATGTTGCCTAACAAAACCAAGCTTAACAGTAATAAATAAGAAAATTCGGGTCCTTTTTTGTAAAAGAATGTTAACATATAACACATCAATGGTTCAATTGCTTAAACCTTAAACAGAGGCGATAATTTAGCTACTTCTTAGGGTACTCAACAAGCTAGCTATAAGCTCCTATCAAATTTGTTCAAAAGGGCGTAGAGAGGGAAAGAAAAAGAGAGCAATGTATGTGCCGAAGGCTGGAGACCAGTATAATCTGACTTCCAAGTAGAAAAATCTCCTAAGCAGGTCAGTCTGTAGATTTTCTTTCCTTTTATATATAAGTTCTTTTTTATTTTGGAAATATTGAAATGGCGACGTTCTTATTTATTCAATCTGATCAGAATTACAAGTATTGGATTTGGGATAATTATCTTCTGGACAATGACAAACCAGGGAAAACTGAAATCCAAACTTCAACCTTTCAAAAGTAAGCATTAGCAATTGTTGACTGATTCAGTTAGAATTAAATTATTGTGTTTGCTTTGGCGACATTTTCACTGATACATGGGTATGTATTTCGATACTGATTTAATTTCTATGTAATGAACATTTTGTGTATATTTGAATGTGCAGTTTGTAGAAGCCTTTTGGAGGTATGAAGTCTTTGTATCATTATCCCAATTTTCTCTAAAGTTATATTCACTACATCCCTCTGTTAATTGAAGTAGCTAGCTCATTTATATCTTTATCCATTACAAATAATTATTAGATTATGAGAGTGATCGTTAACTTATAATTAACTACAAAATTCAATGAATTTTAGGAGCTGGACCAGCATTGTCTAATATCTGATGTTAACCAAATCAGGTTGATATTCCGAAATTACTATCATCAGTTCAAGAACTGATTATTAGTATTTGTCTGAAGCTCCAATGCTTACCAGAATGGTTGGGGAACATTACAGCTCTAAAAAACTTGGAAATTACATCTTGTGAAAACTTGAACTCCTTACCAAAGAACATAGGAGACCTCATCAGTCTGGAAAAGCTCTCCATTGTTGGCTGCTACAACTTGGCAAGTCTTCCAGAAAGAATGGAAGGGCTTAAAGCACTTGAGCTACTTGCGATCCATGGGTGCCCAATGATAAGGGTTCTTCCTGAAGGTTTGTTACGGCAGGTAAAGAACCTCAATACTCTACGGATTGAAATTGAATTTTGTCCCCACCTGACGAGGCATTTCCAAAAGTATGGGAAGTATCAGCACTTGATTTCTGAGATTCCAGTTACAGATTTTGGAGAAGAAAGAAGATCCGACATATTAAAAAATCTTGCACTGTCATTTCCATCATTAGTTCGTTACCATCTGAGGTATAGTACATCCACACTATAGTATTTTAAATTTTTATTCAAATGTTTTTCTTTCACTTATAAAGAGCAATCTTGTAGCATAAGAAATTATAAGGTGGAACAAAGTAGGCTTACAAGGTAATACATGCATATCAACTGTTACAAATAGTGAGCATGAGCAATGCAATAGACAATAAATTGTTCACATATGTTTCTCTTTTGTTGCTGATTTGCATCTTAGTTTGTGCCAATCAAAGTAGAAAACATAATTATACAGTTAACTTAGTCTATGCTCTTAGGAGGAAGTCATCATTGTCTAATATCTGATGTTAACTTAATACACCCTTTCAGGCTCAGCAAATGCTTCACAATCTCGCAGCAGATGCATCCTGGAGGAGTATTTTCTTGAGAGAAACAGTTTGCTAGCAGTTTTGGCCCGCTTAATCTGAGATGATCTACACAGGAATTAAGAAGTCACAATCTACAGGTGAAAATTTGCAATATGAAATGTAGTAATCTGTAGGCATTCTATAGCTACACTATTGTTTTTACCTCTGTTTTTCTTGTACTTCATGAAGATTTCTTTAATTTTGTTGGTTATCATGGTAGATGTTGCAAAACAGACCAAAGCTTAACAGTAATAAATAACATTATTGGGGTCCTTTTTGTAAAAGAACATAAAACATCAATTATTTAATCGCATAAGCCTTAAACAGAGCTGCTAATTGAGCTACTTCTTATTCTCTTTCCTTTATCTAGCGTGCTCAACAAGTTATAAGGTCCTGTTGTAATGATTTTGTTCTGTTCATTCAAGTGCGAAAGGGAGCACAGAGAGAGAGAAAAAGAGAGCAATGTATGTGGAGAGTGGAGACCAGTACAATTTGACTTCAAGTAGAATAATCTCTTAAGCAGGTCAGTCTGTTGATTTTCTTTTCTTGTAAATTTGAATGTCGATGCACATCTGCAAACTTATATATAAGTTCTTTATTATGGAAATATTGAAATGGCGACATTCTTATTTATTCAATCATTTCAGAATTAAGTATTGGATTTGGGAGAAGCATCTTCTGGACAATGACAAACCAGGGAAAACTGCAAGTCAAACTTCGACCGTTCAAAAGTAAGCATTAGCAATTGTTGACTGATTCAGTCAAAGTTAAAATATTGTGTTTGCTTTGGTGACATTTTTACTGATACATGTGTCTTTTTTTCAGATACTTCTGTTATTTCTGCAGTAATATTCCGTTGTTAAATAAGCGATACTGAGAATTTACAATATTTCGGTACATTTTATAAGCCTTTTCTATGTATATCTGAATGCAAAGTTTTGA